>JANFOE010002374.1:0-18964 GCA_025667525.1 Glebionis coronaria
TCAAACATATACACGAGCATAATCTATATACTCACAACCACTTGCTTGCAACTGATCATACAAAAGATACACGGCAAACCCAAAACTTTTATAAACGTGTAAGACAACACTGATACACGAAGATCAACCAAAAAAACGACCTGTCGCATCTGACCAAATCTGTATATAACCCATAGGACCAAACCCGTATATCACCTATAATAAATCGATCTGTAAAAACCTAGATTAGATCTAGTACATAAGAATCTTAAATATAAGATTAGTGATACAATTTATTTGGTTTTTACATATAAACAAATCTGATATACCACGGTTAACTCGAGCCTCGCCACAACGCGACTTTGTACACTATCGACTTGTACACTATCGACTTGTACACTATGAACTCGTACACCACGAACTCGTACACAATCAACTTATACACCACAAACTCGTACATCATAATAAACTCGAGCCTCGCCACATGACTGGTACACCACGGTTAATTCGAGCATCACCACATAAGACTTGTACCCCAACGACTCGTACACCACAAACTCATACACACGGTGAACTCGAGCCCCGACAACAATGACTTGTAAACTACCTAATCATACACCACCAACTAGTACACCACAAACTCGTACATCATGGCGAACTTGATCCTCACCACACTCAACTCGTGCACCACCGGATCGTATACCACCGACTCATATACCACCCGCGCATACAACACAATCTCGTCCACCATCTACCAAAATGGATACAATCACCGAGTGTTGGTTATCATTTAAGCTGCTCAAGGAAGGTGGGTTATGTTTTCATACCACAAAACTCAACTGCTAACATTTTCAATAAACTAATGTTATCTACAAAATGAATAAACTAAGTGCTACATAATCAATAATTAATTGGTATCCCTATGCTACCAATTTGACCCACCAGATTTGACTTTATCAAAGATTAACACTAGGTAAACGTTGAATACACACATTACCATATCTTGCTACAAAGTGAAACGTCCAAGCGAATTAATAGGTGGTTAAGGTTTGAAATAAGAAAGTTGGTACAATGGCAACCAAGGTAAGGTTGGCCAACGAGATTGATGGCAACATTGGTGGTTATTCGAAAGATCATGGCTTTTAGTTGTTGGTTATGATGTTGATGTGTACTATGTGACCTATAATAGATTTAAAAATGGAGAATTGATTTTAGAGAAGCAAGAAACATTGACGGCGGTTATTGATTTTTAGAGAAGCTAGAAAAAGGCAGCAGTTATCACTATATTAGGGAAAATAGTGTTAGAAATACCTAAAACACCCTATATTCAACTGTAATTAATTTTATCTTTTGTATTTTTTAATCAAATTAATATCATCTTAAATGAAAATGAAGATCTAAGAGTCTAAAATGCTTTTTATTTTAACAATTTTAACACACTAAACTACTTTAACTAAATTATATATATATATATTATATATATATATATATTATATGTATATATATATATATATATATATATATATATATATATATATATATATATATATATATATTGTATATATATATATATATATATATATATATATATAGGACATATATATATATATATATATAGATATATATATATATATATATATATTATATATATATATATATATATATATATATATATATATATATATATATATATATATATATATATATATATATATATATATATATACTATATATATATATATATATATATATATATATATATATATATATATATATATATATATATATATATATATATATATATATAATATATATATATATATATATATATATATATATATAATATATATATATATATATATATATATATATATATATATAATACTATAATATATATATATATAATAACTATATATATATATATATATATAATATATATTATATATATATATATATATATTATATATACTAGCGTCGTAACCCGCCCAACGGGCGGGGTCGTTTTTTGTTGTTTCGAAGGGTTAATTATTAGAGTGTTTTTAGTTTATTGTATTTTTAATTTAACATTTAGTATATTTTAGTTATAGTTTACGTTTAAATAACTTTTTTTATTGAAGTTTAAATAACATTTTTTGTTAAAGTATGTTTGTGTATTATTTATGTTTGTTTTTTATGCCTGGCCCATCATATATGTTTTTGTCTCCTGTTAATCTTAAGCTGTAAATATATCGGTTTGTGTTTTAATTATGTTTGTTAAACGTATGTTAACATTATTTTGTAGTCAACTGAGAGCATGTTTTTATTTTTTTTGATATGATTGAATCATTACGATGATGAGCACACATTATATATGTTTTTTCTATTACAATTTTCAAGGTAAAATTAGCCTTTGTTTTATAAAGGCACAAAATTATTCATTTAGATTTTAAAGGTTAAAATACATGATACTAAATCTTTTTAATTAATTATTCATTAGTTGGAGGGTTCTTGCGTCAAAAATGACCATAATTATTGAAAATGTCAAGGGAATTGATTGTTTACCATGCTGTAATCCTTTTTACTTTTTTGTTTTTTCTGGAGATGTAGGCAATGATGTGTAACCATCTGTATAGTCTATAACGGTAAGGTAGCTGCAAAACCTGGTAAACTAAATGTTATATGCATGTGAGGATATCACTTACTTTGGTTAGCTTTTGTTTTGCTAAAATGTGATAGTGGAGCTTCCAGATCCTATGGCCAATCAACCATCATAGCCACATGCACGCTGTAGTCTGCAATATTCGTGTCTGTGAACTTATCTCATTTAATACAAAATATTCTACCATAAAAAACTAACTAAAATGTATTTTAATGTTCTTAAATGTATTTTATGTGTGCATTCTTTTTATTGTAAGTTAATATGTGTTTATCTTCATAATAAATACAGTATATTTTTGTAAGTCTTCTTCATGACTATCTATCTATTATAAATACAGTTCTTATATATTTTTGTAAGTCTTCTTCATGACTATTTGTCTATTATAAATACAGTTCTTATATATTTTTGTATTAAAACTTTTTTAATACAAAATATTTAATGGTTTTTAATTTAATTAAATACAACAGGGATTCAAAAACTGCATCAAACTTGAACAAAATAAAATAAAAAATCTCATGTATATTAAGTTCAAAATTGACAAAATATGTTACCAACCTATGTTACTTATTTACAAATACTATAAAAGGGAACGTACATGCCTATAGTGAGAAATATGGCGTCCGCCCTTTCCTGCGGGTGTCAACTGGTTCCGTTGGTTTTATCTTTCGCGCGTTACGTGGTGATGATCTTTGATTCCAAAGGTTGTTGCGTCGGTTGTGGTCATCGATCTAAGGCAACGGTGTGAAATCCAAATCATTTGAATCAATTTATGTTTTCAAGTCGTGTGAAATCTATTGGGATGCTGCTGTTATTGCTTCTTTCTCCATTTCTTCTTCTTTTTTTAACTTATTCTTCTCAAACTAATTTCCCATTTGCATCTCTTCTTATACAAATATTGTTAGTGTACGTCATATTTGACATAATAATTAAATAGATGATGTTTAGGGTGTTTTGACCTACGTTAAACTACCTATCACGGATCAGGTAAAATAAGAAACTTATATCAATAATGACTTTCTAATTGGAATGATACATGAATATGGTTTCAAAAGATAATAACAAAAAATAAAATCAGGGCAAACTGACAGTTTTTTAATTATTCTTTTTTGCTTCAGGCCTCCATTACCTATATTATTACCAGCTACAACTGGTCAAAGACTGGAAATCAGTGCTCAAATAGTACGACGAGATGGTCAGATATTCTACCGCATAATGTTTGAGAAAGTAGCCGACCAAGTCCACCACGTTTTTAGACTTTTTATTCAGTACACTACTGGGCGGCTTTTGATCCTGATTGGATGTGAATTGGCCCCCTTTTACGAACCTAGAACCTGATTCAATAAATCCACACATGGACACGGCTGTAGAAAAGAAATATGTGATAAAAAATGAATGGCATACCACAAGCAAGTCGACCACATCATGACCACCTGAATGTAAACCGACAAAAAGGATCAGGAAGACAATAATATATTACCTAAACAGTTAACATGTTAACTAAAATATCATTCAGAAATATAACACGTTGGCCTTTTCCAAGGTCGTCAGCTAGCCCATGGACCACAAAGGCTATTCTGACCACACCATTATGCCCGGTCATGGTACACAGAACATGAACCTTTGCCTTCCCATTTTCGACAGTAGAAAGAGCAAAATACTATGCATCATGGTAATACTGACACCCAATACAAAAGCAGTGCAACTTTTCTCATAAATAATTACACGCTGAAATACTTAGAATATGTATCTTTCAGGTTGCTTAGGCGTTATAACTAATTTTATGGGTCAAGTGAGTCTGTTTGCCTCCATTTGCAACAAATTTTATTTGCTTACCTATACTTTTGATGTTGCATATTTCCAGGACCACTCAGAAATAGTACCAGAAATGATCGAATGTGCAACTAACTTGCTAAATTCTTAATAACAACAGACCTAAGTTCGCGAAAGGCAATATATTACCTATATGTTACCCTATAAACTTACGTGTTATTCAAGATAGATGTTGAATAAACTTAGTAGATTGCCTTGAAGAAACTTGAATGTATGTCTGACCTGGTTGTCTGCAAGTTCTTTGCTGCTCAACCAGTTCTCATTTGTCTTTCTGCTATCACCAAATGCTTATGCCATCACCTAATTTAAATTGCATATGAATAATATTACTGTGTCAACTCAAAAACGGGCAACAACTAAATGAACAAAATAAAAAAAATTACTGTAATAAAGAAGAAAATAGAGATGTTTCTATGTTATAACCCTTATGCACTTGACCCATTTGGATGAACACTCATATTGTACACTGGAAGTAATTTTACAAACATTGTGAATACAATATCGAAGAAAAGGCCATGAAATTAGATCAAATAAGGATCCATCAATTAACTTCTTTATGAAAAAGAATCCTAGGATAAAAAAATATCCTATGCATTTTGATGTGTTTGGTTCTGCAAGTTTAGAATACTATACATGTTGTGCCAACTTCCTCTGATGACAATGAAGTTGAAGGTAACACAGCAGTATGCCTCTCAGGTAAGAAGGGCTTAAAGACAATAACCTCATCTTCTTCCTCCTAACCTTCTTCATTTCCCGTAATATGTACATCTGAGACTTCATTTATATATGGCCCAACACCAAAGAAAAACTTCTTCGATTTTGAATCAAAATAAATCCATTGGTGTCCGACCCACACTCTGGTGGTAAGGGCCTTGCCATCTTCTATAATAAGCTAACCCCGTCTATTTTTCTTTCTTTATTTCCACCATCACCCCCCAAATAAGATCCCACCATGTTTATAGATAAATGGTCTAATGAACCCATGTTTGACGTAGTAAATAAGGTCGAGGGTGATATCACGCATACTAAACGTGCAGTCATGATAAATTAGTTACTAAAAAGGTGTACCTCTGTCTGATCCTGAAGCGAGGGTTTCTAAGTGGTTTTGATGCATCTTTAAAACTTCCCCATGCTTTTCAGTGACGATCCATTGATTCACTCTGCCAGTCTCAAAAATTCCAATGAAGTAGCTTTGGTCCAACGTCGAATCATCATTATCACAGTTTCTGATGGCTAGAGTTTCCTCTTCTGCATTAGCGTAAAGCTTTTCAGCATTACTCCATTCTTGTTGAGCCTTATGGGAAAATTCATGTGTAGCTACATGATCTCTTCTTAGATATGCCTCAGTGTCTGCTTTTGAGTGGCGAGAGACTAATCTGTTCACCAAAACATGATTTACAACCACGTATTCGTGGTAAATTATCAAGTCAAGATACACAAACACCAAAAAAGAAAACACGCAGTTGCAACGGCGAACTTAGAACAAAAATAAGAAATTCATAGTAATCCACTTGTATGTTCATAAGGAACAATAATGTATAAAATAAAAAGACGAATTTATAGGAAAAATAATGTACAAAATGGTATCAATGAACTTAATGTATTAGAATAGCAGTTTTGCATACATATGGTTCCTAATTTATATAATGGTTACCTCATCAGAGATTCAGTTATACCATTTCAAATGTTCCTATGTAGTCTAAAGTATAAGCTATAATAAATCTGATGTAATTTTGTAATTTTTGTAGCAAAAGATCATTTCTAGTGGTTGCCTAGGATTGATCTATGTCCATCTATCTATGTTAATCTAATCCATTATATAAGAGAAAATTATATGGATGGTACCACGTACTGCTATGAATGTCAATCGATGAGAAATGATATTACCATATAAAAATGTATTTGACTTACCTCTAGCTAGCAACACTAAAATATAAAACATGAACAAAATTGTGTATGTATCAAGCAACAACTTGCGTAAACCCATTTCAACTTGTTAAGTCAAACATCAAATTAAAGAAACATGTAAGTGCCAATGTAGCATGTGTGCTTAATATGTTTAAGCTTGTAAGTAAAGCAAGAGAAGAATGCTTACAGGTGGAGCAGTTTCAAAAATGCTTATACTTTCTCTCAACGCCAATGCACGGACACCAAGTGGGAGAGGTTTAATTTCAGGAGGTGGTGCAAATATGTCGTTTACACTGAGCTCCTTGTTCTTTGCATTTAAAAACTACTTCTTCAAATTTGTGCCTGACTCATTATCTAATGCACCACTTTGCTCCCGCCAGTAGCATCTCAAAGAATTTACTTTCTTTTTACTGAAGGACTTTCGAAAAATGCATAGCTTCAATTTCCCCCAAATGGAAATTATTGAATCAAACTTGAAACGTATTTAAAGCAAAGATATACATCTTCTCGGTTCCTTTAGACAGTCTTCAATTGCAGATGTTATCTCTTATGAGGATATCTTAAAATCAACTTCACCTACTACATCCACGTGTACCTTTTTTGGAACACATGCAACAATTGCTGCAGGAACAGCTGTAGATGCATTTCCAAAGTCTGATTTTTATTACAATACTTGTGCACCAATGTAGTTCACCTGAAAGTAATATGTTAAGATCTTCCTTGACCTGTACAAAGGTATTCACATTGTTACTATATCGTTATCCTTCATAAATGAGAAAAGTAACAAAAAATAATATGTTATCGTTAGCATGTACCCCGAGCTTTAGGTAGCGCATTCCCTTAATTATATTGAGTGTTTCACTTCGAGCACCGCAGGTGCATGTCAATCCGCCGAGTATTGGCATCCATGAAAAAGATTCTATTGATACCTTGTCCATTCTATTAATAAGTCTCGTCTTATATAATCAACATAAGGTACCGGCCGACTACAGTCGCACCCAAGTTATCCTAATCTGCATTTAATATCAGACTCAAAAAAAGGTATACGGTTTGTATTTAAAGAAGAAAACAATTATAAAGTGCAACTACCTAAGATAAATGCCGCTAAACCCTACAGTAGCCGCAACATCTAAAGTACACTCAAACATTATCTTATAGCCGACATAATTAGTTTCTAGTGCTTGCAAGTGAGTCAATAACCATACTTAAATTCCAAACATCGTATAAGAAATTCCATTGGCATAAAAGTAGACAATAGAGCTTTTTCTAGTATTTCATCAATCTGATAATTGATGGAAGGTAGCTACATAAACGTAGACAGAACAAAGAAAGGCGTTTATTTTACCACATATACTAAAAATATATTGCGTTTATTTTATGTATTACCCAGCGGTCACCGACCTCTCTTCTTTGTTTCTTCAGAGCAGCGATGTGGAAAAGCCTTTGGTCATCCTTGCGTTTAACTGGTCCTGTTTGCAGTTCTTAAGGATGTTGAATATAAGTAATGTAACACCCCACTTGGATAAGTGGACCGTTACGTGTATTTATGGCGTGTCATCAAAGCATAAGGTAAATGTCCTAAAACATTAAATGACCATAACGGAAATACCGGAATCAAACATCGGTAATCCAAACATAAGCCCAAAACATGAAAAGTAAAATACCGAAGGAAAGGACTAAACAATGTCCAAATAAGCAGAATCATGTAAGTACATAAAGTAAGAAGTCTGGATAGCTTCCATCCAAATATACTTGCTCTCAAAATCCTAAGAGCGTCCTGGTGTACCTGCCGTTAGAACATGAAAGGGAACTACGGCTGAGCATAACGCTCAGTGAACGGATGTAAAGCATGATAAGGAATTTCTGAAATGAAACATATGATAAGATGCTAGAGCTGTAGGACTGATAAGTAAAGTTGCAGCGGAAATCTGTATATAATCTATAAAGTCTGATTTATAATTAATGAAGCTGAACTGTTATCTGTTAAATCTGTATAACATGCATTTACTGTATTTTATTTGCCAGAGCTTATATAGGTCACGTACTGTAACAACCGTGCATGAATAACTGGAGGGGTGACCTCGTCATGTTGTAGAGGGGTGACCTCTAAATAACTGTGCTGGGTGGAGGGATCAGCTCCAATGTGAAGGATGTAGAGCACACACCACATTCACCTGCTAAACTGTAAACTGTAGCCTAGGATATATCCATACGCCCCACTAATAATACTGATAAAATGGCCAAGCTGAGCTGAGTGGGACGATGCAGGATATCACTCTTCTGCATGTGAGTCACGACACCGGTGCCTCTAGTGCCGTGGTTACGGTACCTCTGTAACTAGTACATAAACTAATCATGCTTGTATATAATGCTCAGGCAATTTATTTAATTCTTAACATGATTACTGCTAAGTTTAAACATATACTGGGGAAAACATTTGGCTGAAGATGGGGAATCCTAATCATGCATAGAAAGGAAGTCCTTACTGAAAGGACGGAAAATCCGTACCTTGTGTCCCGTAATGAAATAAGACTGAAAGCTGAAAGATCTATTCCGACTTCATGGTTACTACATAAATAACGGACACGAATGAGTTAACTGATTTGGTTTACTATTACTGATTCTCATATGTTCTTAACTTAACTTATTTTATTCTTATATTACTGTTTATGTATAATCTGATTAATCTGATTGTCCGGCGTAATTCTAATAAATCTGACTGTTCTTAAAATGGTTACTGATAACGTACATCATGTATTTCTGATTACTGTATTAAATTGTATTTTGGTATTATTACTGATTCCTGAAATATTGTAATTCTGACAGTCTTAGTAATACTTATTCTGATATTATAACATTGCTAAAATTAGTAACCTGCTATAGTTAGTAAGTTTCCTGAATTAGAAAGTTCCTTAAAATAGAAGGTTCCTTAAAATAGAAAGGTTTCCAAATTAGTTTTCTTGAAATAAATCATTAATTTAATTATAAGTTAAATCCGACTTTTATTAGTTAAAAGGACAAATTTAAAATCGGTTTAGTCTTACTAATTAAATAAAATAAAATAACCATTTTATTAAACTTTCTTTTTAAACTTATTATCGAAAGATTTAACCAAAACATATAAGTTCCCACTGTTAGACTTAAATTCCCACTGTTTTCATTAAGGTTTCCACTGCTAGCTATATGGTTCCCCCTGCTAGTATAATTCCCACTGTTAATGTAATCCCAAACGCCCCCTTATTGCAGATTAGTTCCAAACACCCCCCCTGGCGGCTGTTTGCTGTTGTTGTCATACCCACAACCCCACCGTGCCCATTTGGGTCGCGACCTGGTCAAAACAACCACATATCCCGCTGGGCGGTCTAAACCCAAACGCCTCCTTGATGTACTGCAGACCCAAACGCACCCTTCTGCAGGTGGTTTGTGGTTCGCGTCTGGGAAAAAAAAGAAGACACCGAGACCTTGCTGTGGTCTCGGCTGGGTCGAGCAGCAACACACCGAGAGCCTTGGGCTCTCGGTTTTTCGCGATCTAAACAAAGAACCCGACACCCCTTATGTGAATTCGTGGATAACCAAACAGAAAAAGGAGAAAAAAAACGATTGGGTTTACCTTAGTTTTCGTGAACGGGGGAAAAAAATAAAAACCATACGACCTCCAATCTCGATCCTCCTTGCCTTGGTTTTTCAGCCGGCGGCCACCTTTTTTTTTTTTTTGTCTCTTGTGTCGGCAGCCACAACCAACAACCCTAATTCCTTTTTTTTTGTTTCGACCAGTGAAGAAAAGGGGAACCCCCCCGTTTTTCTTTTGTCCCAAAATGGGCTTGGCCCAACTTACCTTTCTTTCTTCTTACTATAAACCAACCGGCCCCTTTTATTTAATAAGTTTTAAATTTTTTTAATTTTTTTTAAACATACAAGCCGACTCTTTTTATCATTTTTTTTAAATATAAACATAAGTTCGCGTAATAATTTCCGTGTTTTATTTCTGTCTGATAATTAATACATAAATAGTTTACTTAAAATTAAACTGCGTATTTAATCTTCTGATTTAAAATACGGGTTTTACAATTCTTCCCCTCTAAAAACAATAATTCGTCCCTGAATTAAAGATACGACCATACTGGGTTTTACAATTCTTCCCCTCTAAAAGGAAAAATTCGTCCTCGAATTAAAGGTAATAAGCTGATAAATTATAAGAACTGCAAGAACTAGGGCTGAGCACGCCAGACCCAAAACCGACCCGGACCGGAAACCGGACCGGACCGGACCGAACCGAACCGGACCGATCAATTTCGGTCCGGTCCTCGGTCCGGGGTTTTGGACGAATTCGGTCCTCGGTCCGGTCGGTCCGGTCCGGTCCGGTTCGGTCTTACCAAAATCTCGTCAAATATGTCTAATAGGACCGGACCGGACCGAGGACCGAACCGGACCGGACCAACCCGGACCGGACCGGACTATTTCGGTCCGGTCTCGGTCCGGGGTTTTGGACCATTTCGGTCCTCGGTCCGGTCCGGTCTTGGCCGGTCCGGTCCGGTCCCGGACCGATGCTCAGCCCTAGCAAGAACACGTAGACTGAAAATACCATTAAGCTGAAGAATAAATTGTCTTCTAATTAAGACATAATGCTGCCGATAGGTATAAACCTGACATGACTGAAATGACCATGTAACGTGGCATGGCTGAAGAGAACATAACTGCATTTATTGAAGAAGATAATGAGAGGTCCAGATGGACTCCTCCGTTTCGAGTGGCCTCCCGCTCGAAACGATTTCTTCAAAGGTCTAACGTAATAAATAAAATCTTGGTCCTGTTGACCCTGTCCTGACGATGCTGAATAGTTTCTGGTTCCATATTTAAGATGGATTTTCTGAATCTGATAGACTGAATAACTATAGCATGTATGATACATGAAATGATACGTGTAAATATTCTGAAAAGATAATATTTATAACTCTGAGCAAACTGCTGACAATATATAGGGACGAACTACGCGAACAATTGTGAACGTGCTACGTGAGTCAATTGGGAACGTAGTTCGCGATCATCTGATGAACGTTGTGCATGGGGTGTATCATGAACGTGATACGTGAAACATATTGTAAACGTGACACGTGAATTATATCATGAACGTGATACATGGACATATCATAACGTATGCTGAATGAGGAAGGAATGCCAAACGATACGGCCTGAGATGTGAAACGTCTGCCTGGTTATGGAATATCTTTGCTAAACTTGAGTCTGGTTTCTTAAGCTTCCTGCGAACATATTCAGTAACCAGGTGTGAAACGTATATCGTGAGATGGAACACGAGTCTGAACATGGACAATGATATGAACGCTAACGTGATTTTAAATCATGAGATAACACAAATATGATCTGAAACAGCATCATACTGCGAATGAGACGTTAACTTGAAAGTGAAACTAAACGCAAACATGAACTTAAACGTGATCGTGAATATGAATTCTGTTTGATATGATGGTCGATGAAATACCTTGAATTCGTACGATTTACTGCTGAATTTCAAAATTTTCTGCAGCTCTGCTACTGTATGATCCTTTCGGATGAAAGAAACGCGCAGGCTGATTACATGGTTGATGATAACTTAGATAGTATCATACTTTCTCTGAGCCTTTGGTAGCTGATAACAATTTCATGGAATTTCGTCTCATTTCTGTTCAGAAATTTCTAAGGGTTGTAGTAACTCACTAACATGACGGCGTTCTATCTTGAACCTGCAGTAGGTCAAGCATCTAGATATGAACATAGCTGCATTAATGGGTGATGTGGATTCTATCAAAGTTTTGTCTGGGATTATGGAACATTCTGGTGGAAATCTGGTTGAATAGTCATAAAACATTTTTAGTGAGAACTATCGGCAATTTCTGCGGTAGTAGTCAATGGAGTTCTAGAAAATTGTACTTCGTTCACAGGCGTCAGTCGGGACCATCAGGTGATGGCCTTCACCTGCGCATGATTGTCTGAAATTTCTTTCTGTTGAAATGTGGTGGTTAAAAAATGCCACTTTGTTCAAGTGAGATTTATATCTGGAAAGTTGTGTATAAAATAACTCCTATTGAAGATTCGGTACAATTGTGAGAAGATGAGTCTCGTGTTCTTCTCTAGTATTAGGCATATCAGAATGTGGTCAATGAATATACTGATGATATCGCATGAGAGTCATGAAAAAAAATTTATTCATAATTTCATAATCTAGCTGGAGCGTTAGGGAGCTCAGAAGTATAAAATCAAAATTTTTAGAGAGACTGTAATATGTGCAACAGCAGTCTGGAAACGTCATGTTCTTTCTCTCGCCACTGATGATAGCATGATCGGAAATTTGTTCTGGAAAATGTTTAAGACATCATAGCAGGTCAGATAAACCTACTATTTATAGAATGAACATTAATTAAGAATGGAGATCTTGTAAAAATTTTCAGTGGTCGATACATGATCTCATGATACCGGTCTTCTTCCTGATAGACATAAACGGTGCACTTCCTAGTGGTGCGCTAGGGCGAATAAAGCCTCATTATGAAATTCTTGCAGCAATTTTTGCAGCTCTTTTAACTCAGCTGAAGCCCTGTAATCAAGAATTCTGAAAACAGGTTTTGTTCTTGAGACTAGCTCGATGTTTAAATTTCTGTCTCGTGGTTTAGGGAGGAATTTCTTGAAAACCTTCTGAAATTATTCCGGAGCTCTGGAATAATCTGCTGATCATGAATTTAAGGAATTTCAGAAGTGACTTTACAAGTGACTTTATAACAGGTAGGTAAAAGTCTTCGTGGCTATGGACTGACAAGCCACGTGCTTGTAATGTAGACGTAATTTGTACTGATTTTCCTGACAGAAAGTATAATGAATATATTCAGGGTTGGTACGACGGATCTCGTCGTTAACTGACAATAAAACTTTAATAAATATGGTGATACTGTTGAGTCCTTTCTGGCTGAGAGGCAGGTGACCACCTGATTTAAGATAAAGCTGACATAGGAATACGTGAAGTAACGTGGCGACTTCCACTGAGTGGGTTCATCTGTAACCTCACATAACGATTACCGTGTGTTTAATCTGAATAATAATCTAGTGGTGGTGACTGAATTTTGATGGTCTGATTCATGCGTGGCATAATAGAACGGGTATACCCCTTTCTGAAGGGTACCCTGAATTTCTGAGGGCCTGGTTTAGAAACATACTGGAGTTATGAGTTCTGACTCGTATTTTGATAAAAGATTCCTATGACGTGTATCGTAACTGGGGTCCTGAAAGGTCTTCCGAAATGATACCCGAGACTCATGTCTTGACTGATGTCTTGACATGTGTTTTAGTGGATGAATCTGAACAAGGCTGAAAATTTTGGTAACTGCTAGGATTGGTGGACCGGTTAGACTACTGACCTCTGTATTTCTGGTCACGTCCGTCCCGGAGTTCCGATGGTTACTGACTGATTAATTATAAGTACGGTGGTTGTCACTACTGTTTTGTCTGTAATTTTATGACGGTCATTATCATGACCGTGATTCCTGTAATTATTTCTGCTGAGTGGTCGGCTGGTTACCGGTTCCCACTCTTCTGACAGAAAGATTAGTTGAGTGAAGTGTGACATCTAACTGGGGATGCAAAAGCATGGAATAGGATGGTAGTGTCTGATGGTTGAAATTTATTCTTGTCAGTAATTTCAAATTTATATTTTTCGTCCTTGTTCTGTAGAGTCTTCATAGTAAAAACGAAATCAGCATCTTGAGAAATCTCCAAAGTATCAGCAGCATCAACATTTGTGAGGTCTTCAAAGTGTTAGCAGCATCAGCATCTGGTACAATCTTCAACTCACGAGCAGCATCAGCACTTGGTAGAATATCGACAAGTGGCAAGCCTGAGATGATTAAGGATCGATTAGCAATATCCATGGAGTAGGGTACCTGGAGTACACCTGGACTACTGTACATGAAGTACAACTGAATACTGCACATGGAACATATTTGAGGCACTGTACGTGGAGTACTCATGAAATACTGTACATGGTGTATAATTGAGACACTGTACATGGGGTATATATGGAATATTTCACGTGCACTGGTGGAAATTTATAGGATGATTGATACTGGTGTCAATTGTCTAACATGATCGAAGAAATAAATTGATCTAAAAGATAGTAAACTGAACTGAAATGAGTAACATGATAGCTTGGTAATTCTTGCGTAGATTTAATGTTGGTTGCATAAAGAGCTCGAAAGTATGGTTTAATTGAAGTTCCAACAATGGTCAGTATGAAACATGATTGATGAAGGTCAATCATGATTTATCATGAAAACGGGTTTTACTGGAATTCTTGTGTATCTTAACATGAGAACATCATTACTTTGCTGAAAACATAATCCTCGTAAAGAGACATGAACTGAATCAACATGAAGACGACCTCAACGTGAGGGTATGAAAATTTGACTATACAAAGAACATAAAAGTCTAATCAACTGAGGTGTAATATCAACTGATGTGGATGGCCATGGTTCAATCCACAGAATTCAAAGAAGAAAACATGAGACTAAGTATGGGCTATTCTGGTTCGATCCATACTGGTCAAAATTTATGAAATGTCCTGATATGACAAAGGTGAACAACTGTGGATCGGTTCACAAAACATCATTTGACTGAAAAGCATGAAATTTGACTTGAGAAATGGTGAACGTTTATGGCTGGTTCACCAAGTGATATTTGACTGAAAACATGAATCTGTCATGAGTAAGGGTAAACGCCTATGGTCGGTTTACCAATACAAAATCTGAACGGGCAAGGGTGAACGCCTATGGTCAGCTCACCAAAACGAAAATTCGCTAAAAAGCACATGCGACTAAATATGGCTAGTTATGTACCAACCTTTTACTTAGTCAAAACTTTAAGAAAACTGACTGATAAATGAAGAAAACTGACTGAATAATCCATGAAAAACATGAAAGATAACAACGCCAAAATCTAGGAAGTTCCTGGTGACTACCCACTAGTCACAGGTCAAGTTTTAGAGCCTACAGGTCGAACCTATAGCTCTGATACCATAATTGTAACACCCCCCTTGGATAAGTGGACCGTTACGTGTATTTATGGCGTGTCATCAAAGCATAAGGTAAATGTCCTAAAACATTAAATGACCATAACGGAAATACCGGAATCAAACATCGGTAATCCAAACATAAGCCCAAAACATGAAAAGTAAAATACTGAAGGAAAGGACTAAACAATGTCCAAATAAGCAGAATCATGTAAATACATAAAGTAAGAAGTCTGGATAGCTTCCATCCAAATGCACTTGCTCTCAAAATCCTAAGAGCGTCCTGGTGTACCTGCCGTTAGAACATGAAAGGGAACTACGGCTGAGCATAACGCTCAGTGAACGGATGTAAAGCATGATAAGGAATTTCTGAAATGAAACATATGATAAGATGCTAGAGCTGTAGGACTGATAAGTAAAGTTGCAGCGGAAATCTGTATATAATCTATAAAGTCTGATTTATAAATAATGAAGCTGAACTGTTATCTGTTAAATCTGTATAACATGCATTTACTGTATTTTATTTGCCAGAGCTTATATAGGTCACGTGCTGTAACAACCGTGCATGAATAACTGGAGGGGTGACCTCGTCATGCTGTAGAGGGGTGACCTCTAAATAACTGTGCTGGGTGGAGGGATCAGCTCCAATGTGAAGGATGTAGAGCACACACCATATTCACCTGCTAAACTATAAACTGTAGCCTAGGATGCATCCATACGCCCCAATAATAATACTGATAAAATGGCCAAGCTGAGCTGAGTGGGACGATGCAGGATATCACTCTCCTGCATGTGAGTCACGACACCGGTGCCTCTAGTGCCGTGGTTACGGTACCTCCGTAACTAGTACATAAACTAATCATGCTTGTATATAATGCTCAGACAATTTATTTAATTCTTAACATGATTACTGCTAAGTTTAAACATATACTGGGGAAAACATTTGGCTGAAGATTGGGAATCCTAATCATGCATAGAAAGGAAGTCCTTACTTAAAGGACGGAAAATCCGTACCTTGTGTCCCGTAATGAAATAAGACTGAAAGCTGAAAGATCTATTCCGACTTCACGGTTACTACATAAATAACGGACACGAATGAGTTAACTGATTTGGTTTACTATTACTGATTCTCATATGTTCTTAACTTAACTTATTTTATTCTTGTATTACTGTTTATGTATAATCTGATTAATCTGATTGTCCGGCGTAATTCTAATAAATCTGACTGTTCTTAAAATGGTTACTGATAACGTACATCATGTATTTCTGATTACTGTATTAAATTGTATTTTGGTATTATTACTGATTCTTGAAATATTGTAATTCTGACAGTCTTTAATTAGTTACTGATTTTCAGTAATACTTATTCTGATATTATAACATTGCTAAAATTAGTAACCTGCTATAGTTAGTAAGTTTCCTGAATTAGAAAGTTCCTTAAAATAGAAGGTTCCTTAAAATAGAAAGGTTTCCAAATTAGTTTTCTTGAAATAAATCATTAATTTAATTATAAGTTAAATCCGACTTTTATTAGTTAAAAGGACAAATTTAAAATCAGTTTAGTCTTACTAATTAAATAAAATAAAATAACCATTTTATTAAACTTTATTTTTAAACTTATTATCGAAAGATTTAACCAAAACATATAAGTTCCCACTGTTAGACTTAAATTCCCACTGTTTTCATTAAGGTTTCCACTGCTAGCTATATGGTTCCCCCTACTAGTATAATTCCCACTGTTAATGTAATCCCAAACGCCCCCTTATTGCAGATTAGTTCCAAACACCCCCCCCCTGGTGGCTGTTTGCTGTTGTTGTCATACCCACAACCCCACCGTGCCCCATTTGGGTCGCGACCTGGTCAAAACAACCACATATCCCGCTGGGCGGTCTAAACCCAAACGCCTCCTTGATGTACTGCAGACCCAAACGCACCCTTCTGCTGGTGGTTTGTGGTTCGCGTCTGGGCAAAAAAAGAAGACACCGAGACCTTGCTGTGGTCTCGGCTGGGTCGAGCAGCAACACACCGAGAGCCTTGGGCTCTCGGTTTTTCGCGATCTAAACAAAGAACCCGACACCCCTTATGTGAATTCGTGGATAACCAAACAGAAAAAGGAAAAAAAAACGATTGGGTTTACCTTAGTTTTCGTGAACGGGGGAAAAAATAAAAACCATACGACCTCCAATCTCGATCCTCCTTTCCTTGGTTTTTCAACCGGCGGCCACCTTTCTTTTTTTTTGTCTCTTGTGTCGGCAGCCACAACCAACAACCCTAATTCCTTTTTTTTTGTTTCGACCAGTGAAGAAAAGGGGAACCCCCCGTTTTTCTTTTGTCCCAAAATGGGCTTGGCCCAACTTACCTTTCTTTCTTCTTACTATAAACCAACCGGCCCCTTTTATTTAATAAGTTTTAAATTTATTTTTTTTAAACATACAAGCCGACTCTTTTTATCATTTTTTTTAAATATAAACATAAGTTCGCGTAATAATTTTCGTGTTTTATTTCTGTCTGATAATTAATACATAAATAGTTTACTTAAAATTAAACTGCGTATTTAATCTTCTAATTTAAAATACGGGTTTTACAAGTAAGAATCAAATCAGATGATTGCAACAAACAAAAAATAAAAGTAAAAGCATAAGCCTTCGATAAAAAAGAATCAAATCAGTGGTGTTTTCCCTACTTCCGCATCACATATGGTAATAAGCATAAGGTTTATGGTTTTTGTAAAATAGACTTGTTACATAATCAGATTAAGTACACACAAAATAAAGATATTATTAGACCAGAACTAACATATCCATACCAAATCATAGACAGTCTACAAAGTCAGATGGTCGCCTCATTCACCTACCCCGTTACAGACTTGCACTTGAAATTTTAAATGGTACTAAAATTGATCAAACTTTACAACTCAAGCATACACAAAAATACATCTATGATCCGATTAGCTGATGTTTTCCATTTAGTTTCGAATAGTCTGTAGTGAGGTTCCACAATTACATTTGCATTATCTTTGCATTAGTATACTGATAGATAATTTCTCTTCAAGTGCACTGAAAGTCACCTCTAATCTGCAACGTACCCCAAAAGTAGAAAGATCAAGAAGATTTGAAGTGAAATAATGATAACTTTTGAGTACTCGAGCCTTCATCTCACCTGCTGACATGCAATCATGGCATAATCAAGCAGAATTTTAACTTTGTTAAAATAAATTAATAGCTTTAGAAGAAAAGGATACTCTGGATATATATATATATATATAATATATATATATATATATATATATATATATATATATATATATATATATATATATATATATATATATATATATATATATATATATATGTGTGTGTGTAAACAAACAATTAGACAGAAAATCCCATCTCAATTAAAAAAATTCAGTTTTCATAAACATGTTAAAGTTTTAAGTTTTCACAACATGTCCTGATAACATCATGACCATGCTTAGATTGAAAGGAACTTCTATGGCTGGTGATCAAAGATGTAGCTGCTTTCTCTGTATATTAATGTCTTACCTCTTCGTCACAATGGCTACA
>JANFOE010002375.1:0-25933 GCA_025667525.1 Glebionis coronaria
TTTTTTTAAAGATCCATATGAGTTTCACTATTTATTCGAAATTACTACATGAAATTTTCTTCAAAATAATCACACTTGAAAATGACGACACACCGTATGAATAAGCTAGCGTGTCGCGGCATCTATTTTTATTTTGTCAAAAGCAATTGTTTTACTAAACATATAACAAAGAGTTAGTGTGTCGCTACAAACATACCATAAAACATTAAAACTAAGTGTGTCAAGAACTTATATTGTCGATAAAAGTTGTGTTAGTAATAATTTAGTGTGTCACTTTGAATGTATCAAAAGACTTTAGTGTGTCACTTTAAATGTATCAAAAAACTAATCGTTTTACAAAATATATATAGAAAAAACTTTAATGTGTCACAATAAATGTGTCAAAAAAACTTAGTTTGTGTCTTTGTGACTCAAAACAAGCCATAAAATTTTAGTTTGTGACTCAAATGTTAGTGTGTCACTATGTATTTACTCAATTTTTTGACTCAAACTTTGTCACAAAATTAAGTTAGTTACTACAAGAGTGTCACGATGTACGTATCAAGAAATTTTGCGTCACACTAAAAATGTGTTAAAGATTCAATGTGTCGCTATATATCGAAAAATTTAGTGTGCCAAAAACCTTGTTGTGTTACTATAAAATTATAAATATATCAAGAAACTTATTGTTTTATAAAAAGAATGATTACTGTCATCAAAAATACAATATGAATTAATTATTTGTATAACAACTATAATTTGAGGGAAAAATAGTAGATCAATAACTGGTACCCATCAATTAATTTTTAATATAACGATGATACATCATCCTTTTTGTTACACATTAATTTGTTTTTTCAAAGCTTTCACAAAAGAAAATTAATAAATCCAAGTTCCATCTTTAATAAAAAATATAGATCTAAAAAGGCCTTGAATCGAAAGCCTCATTGTAATTTAGAAACGTGATACCTTAAATAAATGTTGGCTACATGTAGCACCTTGAAGAACTAGATATGGTTACTAATATTGATACTTTTGACGACGGAAAACGAAATCTTTAAATGGACATTTCGATATGCGACGTAAAGCTGTCAAAGGTTTGGTGGTGAGGACTTGTTTATAGGACTAATATATTAAGTAGCATAAATCAATTATGAGAGACACTTTTATTGTTGATATTATTGATTTTGGAGGGAAACTAGTGTGAGATCTAAAATGGA
This sequence comes from Glebionis coronaria, assembly GCA_025667525.1. Lineage (NCBI taxonomy): Eukaryota > Viridiplantae > Streptophyta > Magnoliopsida > Asterales > Asteraceae > Glebionis > Glebionis coronaria. The sequence continues at coordinate 1,200 of JANFOE010002375.1, forward strand.
AGAAACTAAGATGGATAAAGAAAAAACAAGTTACGTATACAGAATAGTATTGTTAGGAATAATGAGGAAAATAGAAAATGCTAATTACCAATATACCCTCTAGATTAATCATTTAATTTAAGTTGTAATTATATCTCAAGGAGTAGGTGTAAGCATTTCATTGGTGCTTATTATAACACATTTTAAGGTGTACATCATTTGAACGCAAATCTATATATATATATATATATATATAATATATATATATATATATATACTATATATATATAGTATATAATCTATATATATATATATATATATATATATATATATATATAATATATATATATATATATATATATATATATATATATATATATATATATTATATATATCTACATTATATATAAGAGGAGGGATATGCCACATAAGCATCCCATTAATCCATGTCATCATTATTTTTTTAATTTTCGTTTTTTTGGAAAAAAGAAGTCAATTGTAGGATTCGAACCCGGGTCTTATAGTCCACACACAAGCATCCAACCAGTAGAGCTGGCTGAACATAATGATAAATAATCTGAAACAAGTTTTATATACTCACGTTGCAGGTAAAAAATCCTTGATTATAAAATAACGGGGTACGTAACATAAGCTTTCATTAGAAAAACGTGTATAATTAATTTTACTTCCCTAACACAAAAAACCTGCCTTCACAAACTTCTATCATCGAAACCCTAATTATAATACCCAGTTTACTCAAACTAATGAATCAAGCCAAAGACGTTGTAGCTGATGGCGTGATGGATGGAACAATTTTCGATTTTGATATTCATTCTCATATTCATACTTTCTTTTCAATCATGATTCGATCAATAACAGGTGAATTTCACCATTGTTATAACTCTTATGGAAATTACGATTCAATTCTACTTTTTATTTATTCTAAGCACTTAAGAGTTTCTTATACAGCTATACATTGTCACTTTTATTGAAAGATATCTACTGTATCTAGATGCTTTGTGTAGTAAGATTTAAAGATATGCAGACATACCAAAATTCAGTGATGGAAAAGGACCAGAAATATTCCGCCACGAGATACATAGGATTCAGGTAAGTCTTAGCGTCCTGGTAGCATCTTCTTTTAAATTTATCAATATTCATCTTTAGTTTGTGATGGTATATGTTCTTGGATTTGCATGTAGCATACCATATCAACAGTTATTGGAGAGAAAATAAGCACCAACACTGTCGTTACATGTTGAATGAGCACTATAAAGCTATATAAAAGGTGGCTTTATAATTGATGTTGTAATCAATTCTTTTGTGGTTAAATACTAGCTGATCATCCACTTTTTATCTCTATTATATTCAAGCAGTTTAATTTTCATTAATATGAAAAGGCATGTTGGTCCATGAGCTTCATAAGTCACATCGGTTTGATGTAATGCTGCCTTCTGTTTGTCCCAACAGGATGCTGAATTCCGAAGAGGATATAGGCTGGTTGGGGACATATTTTTTGAAGATGCAAGTAAGGGCTCCATCTATCAATTCTGTTTCTAGGGAGTCGAGCCAATGACAATAGCTATGCTTTTATCGAACACTATTTTATCTTCAGGTAAATTAAAATAGGAAACTATGTTAGTCACATGAAGTTTGTAACCAGTTGTTCACGTGCTCCATTGCTTCGCATTAATATCGATTATGTATTCCCATATCAATAGACTCTACTGTTATATGACTTAATTCCTTAATCATAAAATATTGATTATGAGAGAAGTAATAGACGGTACTAATAATACAGATAATCAACAATGTTATAAACATCATTTTATTCAGATGATATGACTTTGTTTTTTGTGGTTTATTCAGATAAGGTAAAACTTCGCCTGAGATATCCGAAAAAGAAGGCACTCAATGTGGATATTGTAGCTGTCGTGCTCATGAGGTTCTTCTTTAGTCACCGACTTATGGTTGTGCAATTGGTGAGCAATTTAACTATAACATGCTAATTTTTTCGAATGTGTTTATGCAACTTCACATGGGTCTTAATCTTTTATAATTCTTTCATATACAGATATGTGCGCAATAGAATTTTATCTAATATTTGCAATTTTTAAAATTATCTATTTTACCATGATCACATAGTACCTTCTTGAATATCTTCAGGTACCAGAGAGATAATGCAATGATGGAAACAATATCTATCTTTTTCTCGGATCATTTCTTAAAGTCTGGATTATAGGTTTTCTGCGTTGATATTGCCACTCCAAATATTGATCAAATGAGAGGCAACAAGATTTGTAGACAGGTACTTACTCTGAGTTATTATTAGGCGACAAGATTTTTTAGAATTACGCCATTTATGTATTGGATAAAGTCTTACCGCTGGATTTTCGTAGACATATTATGGTCTTGCATTGACTGTGTCTATATACTCCAACCCTATCCAATTCATCTCCTTATTGCATGCCCGTATCTTTACGTGTAAATAAGTATCACATTTTGTGAGATATGTAAAAATATGTCTATTCTCGACAAATATTACCTTTTTTACAGGGTTGTTTTAATTATCTTGGATTTAAATTATGTATAACTTGCACACGAGAAATAGCTAAAATTATTTTGCTGAAATGGAGTATATAAATACTACTGTGGTTACTTCCTATATATTACAATGTCTTTCATCTTGATTATTTATAGTCTTAAAGGGAATAAGGGATTGCGTATTCAGTACTTATTTACTTCTAATTTCAAGGAGATAAGCAGTTTCGAGTGTTTGGTTAGACCATTTATTTTCTTATTTTAGACAATATAATATGCATCTAAACATAAGCAACTATGTAGATGAGAAAATTAAAGTACACCCTTTGTTTATGTTTGTAACAGAACAACTTTGAATGATTGATCAGGTATTGGCAATACGCCGTTATCGGCTTAAATAGTTATCATGTCTGAGAGAAAATGATTGACGAGCTGCTATTATGCACGAGCTTCTTCGCATCATGGTTGACAAAATATTTTTTTAGTTTTGTTTACTATTTTTCTCATAATCATATGTCTCAATCCTACTTATAATCAATTACCATGATGCTTATCTTGTTAAATATTTAGTGTTTATTTTTGTTAAAGATTTAGTGCTTTTTTTACTGCATACTGTACGAAATGACACTTATCAAACTGCAAAATATAGAGAAGCCATGGATTATTATAGTGATGCTATAATGCGAAGTATAGAATAAAGGCCTTTCACTGTTTATGTTATGCAATCCTGCTGGTGCACACCACACTATGGGTAAAGTCATTTATGCAATTGCAGATTGTAATCTTGCCAAGGGTGATATGAAGGTCAGTATTATATATCCGAATACAGTAGAATATATGCATCAACATGGTTCTGTTTTATGGATATTAAGTGTCTGAATAATAGAGATTTGCAAGATATATGAGAAAATTCTGTTACATATCCTAGTAAGGTTTTTCTAAACCATAAAGTGTACGATTGAGATGAAAGAGAACAGTGGTTTGGTTAATGATATATAACTAAGAGGCTAAGTATTTCTAATAATGCAATTTTAATAAACTGAAACAGGTTGAACATTATGAAAGTCCTTAAAAATAGTAAAAAAGAGGTTTCGACCATGTCATTCGTTGACATAATTTTGACCATAGGGTGTCGCTTAATTTAACTGGGCGTGCAAAGCATCTTAGTGCACTAATATATCACTTCCAAATTATAGTCTTTTTAAGAATCGTGGACATGTCAAGAATCTTTTCAGACTTTATCAGGTACTTCACTGATCACATAAGCATGTATATAAGTACACCATGGTTTCAAAGTTTTCTGTTTTTACTCCTTTGATTTGCTCAATTTACTTGATCATTATTTAACGGTATTACATTTAGTGGTCCATAATGTTATTAATAAAATCGAACCGGCCAATTGTGGGTTAGTATGGTATTTGTATTAAGCATAAAATTATTACAATTAGTGATCAATTAATTTTTCAACTTCTAAATTTCTAAAATTTTATTTTAAATTTATTTTGTTTTTGTTTTGTTAAGCTGAAGATGGTCAAACTGATAGGTGGAGGAGGAGAGTCTGTTGGCAGATTAGGAGTGGCTAGGGGAATTGCAATCAAAGACATTAAAGCTACTTCAGGAACTTCAGTGTTGGGAGGCACTCCAACATATGAAATACATGCATTAAAATCTATTATTCTTCTCCAAAGTAGAGCTCTCTATCCAGGTATCGAGCCTCCTTCAGCCATATATTGTATAGAGCCCCATACATTGAAAGTATACCCCTCTGCAGTGCATGTTAAAGTAACAAATTATAATCCAACATGAACAGCCAGAAGCTCTATAGATTAGGATTCAAAGAATGCTCCTCAATTTGTGAGTTAAAAATGTTTATTTAAATGTATTTGCTGAGGGAGTGTTCTAATGATTAAATGAGTAAACACACGAGACAAAATAAAGATGAAGCAATAAGAAAGGATTAAATGGAGTTGATATTATTTTCTAACCGCGGTTAAACGTCTTTGACCATGTCCCGGTGGTCCATTATGATAGGGGATCCATAAAGCCTCAAATTTTGTACTTCTTGTAGTTCATGTAGTCCTTCGGAAAAATGCCATCCTCTTCCTTTATCTACTTCATCCTAATAGTATATACATTTCTTATTTCGTGTAATCATAATGAGGGGTTGATCCTTTTTTCAGGTCTTCTGCTCTCACTCCTTTGTTCTTGGTGTTGATCTAAACTTGAAAAACTATGGCAAATTGTTAACTTTGTTAATACTTATATTTTGCCATACATGTTTATAAAAATTCTAAAAAATAAATGTTTTTAACAACAATAATTTGCCAAATGAAAGAGGTTAACAAAAATCACAAGTCATAGAAAAATTTGAGTGATCATTTCAGATTAGTGGATGAGTTGGATTCTAAAGAAACAAACAAGATGTCAGCACTCCAAAGCAAAACTACATAAATATGAGATTTTCCAATCTGAGATTTAGTTACATGCTAACTATAATCTCTTCACACTAATGCTTGTGGTGGATATGGTTTGATAGAATTTTAATCTTCAATTTTGCTTTTCCCAGGATACCCAAGTCAATATGAGTCGTAGCCATGAATGGTCAGTTACTCCACGGGGGATGGCATTACCAGTTTTATCAGGGGGGACTTCTATCTGATCCGAAATGGTAAGGATTTCAAACAATAAGCTGATATCCATATCCAGTCAGCCCTTTTGATTATCCACTGATATAAACAAATGAGGATTGTTGTCTGAAGCATTGTTGCAAGGTAAACTCCATAACAATGGTGACATGGTAACAACTAGAATAATTAACGACCATCAGGAAACACCAATTCGGTTGGATGATGGCTTAAGTGCATTGAGTAAACTTTTAACAGAAGTATCTATGTAGGTCAAGATCAATAAATCTGGTCCAAAATCCAGTGAAATAGATGTGACAAGACACCCATCAACATTAAATTTTGATTCATTTGATGCTATGATTTCTTCACAAATCAAAAATAATCCTCATGTGAGTAAGCCATCATCACTTGAGTGTCACTCGTCAATATTGCTGAAGAGACATGTCATTCATCGAACACAACAAGGTCATATGCAACATGGATCTGCCGAATTGAACCAGGTATGAATCCTAATCAATTCTGTCAATTCTTATGTCAGGATTCATTCGCCCTAATGGGTCCAGATTTGAATCTTATTCTATTTTGTTAGAATATAATCTATTCCATTACTAAAAAAGGACTAAAGTTTGGTTCATGATGAAGGCTTGACAACATTTATATGTCTCCATAATTTCAAAATATGTAGACCTTAATTATGAAAAAAAGGACTATAATAATTCATATTGAACTATTTTCATGGATATATCTTGTAAAACCCGCATGCTTTTACCATGAATAGTGCCCTTAAGATCGTACGTCCTAGATTAAAACTTACCTCATTTAGTATTGATCACATTCATGTGCTAATAATCAAGCAAGTGCATACGTGTATGACATGACAAGTATCGATTACGTACGAACTCATGATAAACAGTTAATAAATATATCACGTGAACATAATTAAATCATGATCACCATTTAAAATACAAATTAGAATACTTACGTAAATACATATAATATAATTACGAGCGTTAAGATTACGGTAACTACATGATAAAATAAACAGAAACGCTTCAGACACGAACACGTTTAACCACGAACGAACACGAAACATCGGGACACGAGAAAGGTACGGGTACCCCATGTGGGGCCCCCATACCCACGGCACAACCACAAGAAATGGGCTAAGCCCATGGACTTTTACAAGTAAAGGGGGGTTATGTAACTTTTCATTTCATTTCACTTTTACAAGAAAATAAACAAAAACCCTAAAAAGAGTTTTTCTCCTCCTCCTTTTCTCCTCTTTGTGCCGCCACCTTAACATCACCATAGGAGGGTGATTGGTTGATTTTGATCTCAAAAACTATTGCTATAATCAGTGTTTGTTCATCCTTTTTCCAAGCTACATAGTGGTATACCTTTCTAACCCTTCTTTTTAATTCTTTTTAATTCTTTTTAATTCTGTTAATCTTTGATTATTTTCATGAACATGTTATTATTTTTTATTAAAACATGGTAATTAATCATTGATCTAACATGTTTTGGTATTAATTAAAATCAAAGAATGATTTAAAAGGGGTGTTTGTTTTTGGCCGCCTAGTAAACAAACCCGAGGGGGGTTTGGTTTGCTTATTGCCGCCACCACCAAGACCATTTTAGGTCTTGGTTGGCTCATGTGGGACCCACGGCAGCAAGGAGGCATACGTGCCCCGAGCTTGGCTCGGGGTACGGTGTCGATTTCATGCCCGATTCATGGTTCGTTGGTTAAATCATGATTTATGCTACATGTTAATTTTTATGAATTATGAACTTAGGATATAATTAATTAATAACATGAAATATTAATTAAATCATGACTTAGGTTATTTTAATTATTAGTTTAACATGACATTAATTTAACCTAAGTATTTTATGTTATAAGTTATAATTAATTAATTATTTAAAACATGCCTATAATTAATTAATTTAGACATGACTTAGGTTATGTTATTAATACATAATAATACACATTTTTAACCTAAGTATTTTATTCCATTTTAATTAATACATGTTATACTTTAATTAAAATGCTTAACCTATAGTTTAATTAAAATACATGAAATAAAATTAAACTATACACTATATCATATGACTTAAGAAATAAGCTTATAACACTTAGACTTATATGTTAGCTTATGTAACCAGCTTAATTCTAATTATGGAAACTTCTATTTATAGAAACTTAATTAAATAAGGCAACTAATCTAATTATGGAAACCTTCTATATATGGAAATCTATCTATTTCAGGCAGCTAATCTAATCATGGAAACCTTCTATATATGGAAACTTATTTAATTAAGGCAGCTGATCTATTTTTGGAAACTTTCTATTTTTAGAAACTAATCTATTTTAAGCCGTAAATTCTATTTTTGGAAACTTTCTATTTTTGGAAACTTTCTATTTTTGGAAACTTTCTATTTTTGGAAACTTTCTATTTTTGGTAACTTTCTATTTTTGGAAACTTTCTATTTTGGAAACTTTCTATTTTTGGAAACTTTCTATTTTTGGAAACTTTCTATTTTTGGAAACCTGCTATTTTTGGAAAGTTACTTATTATTATACAGTAAGTATATTAATACATGAAACACCAGTAATACTTAATCAGATAAATCAGAATACAAGATAAACACAGTTTAAGGCTTTAAACAGTGAACCATGACCTAAAACATACCAAATCAGCTAAAATGAGACATAAAACCCCGTACGTAATCAGTGAATCGATACTTATACACGTGTGTATTCATGTAGTGTTAGTGATCCAGAAGTAGGAGTCTTTCTTCCGTTCATTCACTGGACTTGAGGTACGGATTCCCGTCCTTTCAGTATGGACATTCTTTCCTTATTAGGATTTCCCCGTATGCAGCCAACTGTTTTCCCTAGTATTTGTTTTATTGTTTTGAACTGCTTATGTTTAATTAGCATAATCTATAGCCATATACAAGCATGACCAGTTTCACCTAGTTATGGAGGTACCATAACCATAGCATTGGAGGCACCGATGTTATGACTTCCCCACGGCGGAGTGATTGCTCGTGGCGTCCCTTTCAGTTTTGGCCATATTATTATATCATGTGGGGCGTATGGGTGCATCCTAGTTACATGTTTTATTCAGTTTATCATGGTGAATGTGGTGTGTGCCTTGCACCCTTCACAAGGAGTTGATCCCTCCTACCCAAACCAGTATATTGATTAGAGGCATCCCCTCTAATCAGCATGATGAGGTCACCCCTCCAAGTATTCATGCACGTGACCTTTTCATGACCTATATGGGCTATGGTATATATATGTTAAAACAGTTTTCACAAGATAAACATAAGGCTTTTCAAACTATAAAACCAGTTTTCTTAATACTTAACCAGTTTACTCAGAACTTAGTCTTCCGCTGTTATATGTTACATGCTTATCCTATTTCATGCTTTATTGTACATCCGTGCACTGAGCGTCTTGCTCAGCCGTTTTCCTTTTCATGTTCCCAAAACGGCAGGTACTCAGGGACGCTCGTAGATCTCTAACGTAGGTGCATATGGACTGGAAGCTTTACTGTCTTTCTTTACTTTATGCATTTCCTTTACTTTAATACAGTTGCTATGGACATTGTTTCGTCCTTTCCTTTTACAGTATTTATGTTTGTGTGTGATGAGCTTTACTTTGGGGTACCGATGTTTGATTCCGGTATTTCCCTTTTATGGTTGAATAATGCTTAGACATTTATCCTTGTATGCTTTGATGACACGCCATGATTATGCGTAATATTCCATTTCCAAAATGGGGTGTTACAATTATGGTATCAGAGCCAAGGTTTCGACCTGTAGGCTCTCAAATATGACCTGTGATTAGTGGGTAGTCACTACGGTCTTCCTAGAACTGACAGTTGTTTTCATGCATTCATCATTTTTAAGCATACATATACATGTCATTGTTACAGGGTTTTTGACTAAGTAATGGTTGGTACAGGACTGGCCCTATTTAGTCGCATGTGTTTTATCGAAACTTTTAGATTTGGGACCGACCCATAGGCGTCCCCTCGATATGTCTTTTATTTTGAGTGAACTGACCGGAGGCGTTCACTCTCGAGCATCAAAAGTTTTCATAAAACTGTATCATGCATTCATACAAAGATTTTCTTGCATAAAATTTTTCTCATGAAATTTTTGGTATAAATTTTTTTTTTATATTTTATGTTAGAACTGTTAATCATATGTTTATGTTATACTGTCAGATGGCAAACACAGACAAACTCTGGGAGTTATTTGAAAACATGGAGGCAGAAAGGCAAGACGCCATTCTTCATGACGACGAATATCCTCCCCCACCTATCATTTTTCCCATGGAAGGAAGGAATCGACTCATGAGGGAATACTACGCCATGAGACAGAGACCCGACGAGAATTGTGGGCAGTTCATGCAGAGGTTCCTCGGGTACACAGCTGTACTGAGGGCATCCGCAGGCACCACTGAAGAGCAAGCACTACATTTTCGTTGGGGCCTTAATCCAAGGATTGCCAATGACTTATCGGGTGCCCCGTTGGATACTGTGGCACAGGTGGCTTACGCAGCAAGGAAGCTTGAGATGTTGCAGGAACGCGATGAGTTCGGGGAAGCTGAAAGACCCGACAAGAGGTAAAACATTTCGTGTTCTATCGATAACCAGATCGCATCCTATCATTATATGTTCTATAATCATCTCTTAAACTGTATCTTCCAGGCAGAAAACTGGGGACCGGTCTCAGCCGGCTACTCAGCAGCAGCCTAATCAGCCCAAAGGAAACGGTCACACTAACGACCGTTCTGTTGTGGAAAGGCGCAACGGTAATGATAATTACCGTAACAATGCGGGATACTCCAACAACAGCAGGTCCTACTATTTACGCATCTTCTTATGATTTCATGTTATATCTCTCATGCTGACACTATATTAATCTCTACCAGGAACCACGGTAACGGAAGGGACCAGAACCACAGGGGTTCTCAGCCTAACCGTTCAGCTAACACTGGTAAACATCTTATGACGCTTACGTCCTATACTCGTGCATATACTTTATTCTTAACACGTTTTGTCATCAGCAGGCCCTCAGCAAGCAAGGACTCCTGCTGGAGGATTCACTCATCCTCTTTGCAATACTTGCCATCGCAGACACCCTGGCCCATGTCGTCGTGATTCCGACGCGTGCTACAAGTGCGGCCTCCCTGGCCATCGTATGAGAGATTGCCGTAAGGGTGAAATGGAGGGTACTTCGGGTCATGCTGATACTAAACCGCCTCCTACCACTGGGCGTGTCTACACGACATCGCGCGATCAGGCAAACAAATCTACAGGTACCATTACTGGAATTTTGTATATGTACGGCCAGGCTGCATGTGTTCTTTTCGACACGGGTGCCACTCATTCAGTTATTTCCACTACTTATGCCAAGAACATCAGGACACTTCCCTTGCCATTAGAAAATAGGCTTACCATTTCCACGCCTTTGAGGGACTCTGTATTAATAACTCATGTATACAAGAGTCTTCCTCTAGAGTTTGACGATAGAGTTCGTGCAGTAGATGCACTTCCCCTGGACATGATTGAATTCGATATGATTCTCGGCATGGACTGGCTATCCAAGCACCATGCTACCATAGACTGCCACTCATATCGAGTGATCTTCGGCAACATTAATGCACCAGAGTACATCCATAACGGGTTCATACCCGGACGGTCTGTACAAGTCATATCTACCTTGCAAGCACGTGCATTACTGTCACATGGCTGCGAAGGTTATCTAGCTACGGTTCATGACATGGATGCTGAATCCCCATCGATTCAGGATCAACCAGTAGTTTCGGAATTTCAAGACGTTTTCCCAACTGAACTTCCAGGCATACCACCTGCAAGAGAAGTGGAGTTCAACATCGACCTTGTTCCAGGAGCCGAGCCAATCTCGAAGGCTCCGTATCGTATGGCTCCCATAGAGCTAAAAGAACTGAAGGACCAACTGCAGGAACTTCTTGAACGAGGGTTCATTAGACCAAGCGCATCTCCATGGGGCGCACCGGTCTTGTTCGTTAAGAAGAAGTTCGGCAGCATGCGACTTTGCATTGACTACCGTGAACTTAATAAGATTACCATCCGCAATAGATATCCACTGCCACGTATAGACGACCTGTTTGACCAACTTCAAGGAGCCAAACACTTCTCAAAGATCGATCTAAGGTCAGGCTACCATCAGCTAAGGGTTAAAGAGCAGGATATTGCCAAGACTGCTTTTCGTACCCGCTATGGCCATTATGAGTTTGTGGTCATGCCATTCGGCCTGACTAACGCTCCAGCAGTATTCATGGATCTGATGAACAGAATCTTTCATGAATTCCTTGATAAATTTGTCATTGTATTCATCGATGACATCTTGATTTTCTCAAAGTCCACGGAGGAACACGAAGATCATCTCCGTACTGTACTACAGATTCTTCGTCAAAAGCAGCTGTATGCGAAATTCTCCAAGTGTGAGTTCTGGTTAAACAAGGTGGCATTCTTAGGTCACATTGTATCAGCAGAAGGGATCACTATGGACCCAGCGAAGGTTGAGGCTATCACTAAATGGCCAAGACCAACATCAGCGACAGATGTCCGCAGGTTCTTAGGCTTAGCTGGATATTATCGAAGATTCGTGGAGAACTTTTCCCGCCTGGCATTGCCTCTCGCCAAACTGATGCGAAAAGGAGAGAAATTTGTCTGTACGGAAGAACGAGAGAAGAGCTTCGAAGACCTAAAGCAGAAGTTAGTATCTGCACCTATTCTTACTCTCCCATCTGGTACAGGTGGATTTCAGATCTATAGCGATGCATCGGGGAAGGGATTGGGCTGTGTTCTCATGCAACATGGGAAAGTGATCGCGTATGCTTCACGGCAGCTTAAGCCCTATGAAGAAAACTACCCTACGCATGACCTGGAACTTGCTGCAGTGGTGTTCGCATTGAAGATATGGAGGCATTACTTATACGGAGAATCATGCGACATTTTCACGGATCACAAGAGCTTGAAGTATATCTTCACACAGCGAGAATTAAACATGAGACAAAGGAGATGGTTGGAACTGTTGAAGGATTATGATATTAACCTACAGTATCATCCCGGGAAGGCTAATGTAGTAGCAGATGCACTCAGCAGAAAGTCCGGAATGATCAACGGCATTGAGATCAAGGAACAAAACATAAGAGACTTGGAGCGGCTAGACATCGAAATCATGCTACGTGGGCAGCACGGATACTGGGCGAATCTTAGAGTAGAACCTGAGTTACTGACTAGAATCAAGGAAGCGCAGAAGGATGATGGAGAGATTTGGGCGATAATTCAGAATTTGGAGAAGCAGACAGAATTCAGAATGGACGCAGACGGTATCGTTTGGCAGGGCACGAGACTTTGTGTTCCTGACAATCCAGAACTCCGGGAAGCATTGTTAGCTGAAGCTCACAGCTCCCCATTTTCTATACATCCTGGGTCGACAAAAATGTACCATGACATCAGACAGCACTTTTGGTGGAGTGGTATGAAACAGGATGTAGCCACGTATGTCTCCAAATGTCTTACCTGCCAGCAGGTTAAGATTGAACATCAGCGATCGGGCGGTCTCCTTCAACCGTTGGATATTCCAGAGTGGAAGTGGGACAAAATCACCATGGATTTTGTTACCGGTCTTCCGCCTACCAAGAAGAAGCACGATGCTATTTGGGTCATTGTTGATCGACTCACCAAATCAGCTCATTTCTTACCGATACACAAGGAAGATCCGGTAAGTAAACTCGCAGATACGTACAGAAGGGAGATCATGAGACTCCACGGTACTCCCTCCAGCATCGTCTCAGACAGAGATCCTCGTTTCACGTCGCGATTCTAGAAAGGTCTGCAAAAAGCTTGGGGTACACAACTTAAGCTGAGCACAGCCTTTCATCCTCAAACGGACGGACAATCGGAGCGAACAATTCAAACATTGGAAGATATGTTAAGGTCGCGTGCGTTGGAATGGACAGGTGATTGGGACGATTACATCTGTTTGGTCGAGTTTGCATACAACAACAGCTGGCACGCAAGTATCAAATGTGCTCCTTTCGAAATGTTGTATGGCAGAAAGTGTCGCGCTCCAACTTGCTGGGATCAAGTGGGAGAGCGAACACTAGAAGGACCAGAGATTATAGAAATGACCAATGAGAAGATCGAAGTAGCTAAGCAGAAACTGCAGGAAGCACGATCACGTCAGAAGAGTTACGCCGATAAGCATCGTAGGGACATACATTTTAATGTGGGAGATCACGTCTTCCTCAAGGTTTCGCCGGCACGTGGTGTTAAACGCTTCGGGATCAAAGGGAAACTCAGTCCTCGGTTCATCGGACCATTTGATATCGTTGAACGAATCGGCGAAGTATCTTACCGATTGGCGTTACCTCCTCAGCTTTCGCACGTGCATAACGTGTTCCATGTGTCCTTACTCAGAGGGTACAATTATCATCCCCTTCACATGGTTCAGTATCCACTGGAACAGATACGTGAAGATCTCACTTTTATAGAAGAACCCGAACGAGTACTCGACAGGCAAGAACGAGTCATGAGAAGGAAGACGATTCCATTCGTCAAAATTCTTTGGAGGGACCATACCGAGCGGGAAGCCACTTGGGAAACAGAGGAGTCTATCCGGGCTTCTTACCCTCACTTCATACTTTGAGTTCGGGTATGTTACTTCTTTTCAGCTTAATTTATCTATAATTCGGGGACGAATTATTCTTTTTAGGGGGGAAGAATTGTAAAACCCGCATGCTTTTACCATGAATAGTGCCCTTAAGATCGTACGTCCTAGATTAAAACTTACCTCATTTAGTATTGATCACATTCATGTGCTAATAATCAAGCAAGTGCATACGTGTATGACATGACAAGTATCGATTACGTACGAACTCATGATAAACAGTTAATAAATATATCACGTGAACATAATTAAATCATGATCACCATTTAAAATACAAATTAGAATACTTACGTAAATACATATAATATAATTACGAGCGTTAAGATTACGGTAACTACATGATAAAATAAACAGAAACGCTTAAGACACGAACACGTTTAACCACGAACGAACACGAAACATCGGGACACGAGAAAGGTACGGGTACCCCATGTGGGGCCCCCATACCCACGTCACAACCACAAGAAATGGGCTAAGCCCATGGACTTTTACAAGTAAAGGGGGGTTATGTAACTTTTCATTTCATTTCACTTTTACAAGAAAATAAACAAAAACCCTAAAAAGAGTTTTTCTCCTCCTCCTTTTCTCCTCTTTGTGCCGCCACCTTAACATCACCATAGGAGGGTGATTGGTTGATTTTGATCTCAAAAACTATTGCTATAATCAGTGTTTGTTCATCCTTTTTCCAAGCTACATAGTGGTATACCTTTCTAACCCTTCTTTTTAATTCTTTTTAATTCTGTTAATCTTTGATTATTTTCATGAACATGTTATTATTTTTTATTAAAACATGGTAATTAATCATTGATCTAACATGTTTTGGTATTAATTAAAATCAAAGAATGATTTAAAAGGGGTGTTTGTTTTTGGCCGCCTAGCAAACAAACCCGAGGGGGGTTTGGTTTGCTTATTGCCGCCACCACCAAGACCATTTTAGGTCTTGGTTGGCTCATGTGGGACCCACGGCAGCAAGGAGGCACACGTGCCCCGAGCTTGGCTCGGGGTACGGTGTCGATTTCATGCCCGATTCATGGTTCGTTGGTTAAATCATGATTTATGCTACATGTTAATTTTTATGAATTATGAACTTAGGATATAATTAATTAATAACATGAAATATTAATTAAATCATGACTTAGGTTATTTTAATTATTAGTTTAACATGACATTAATTTAACCTAAGTATTTTATGTTATAAGTTATAATTAATTAATTATTTAAAACATGCCTATAATTAATTAATTTAGACATGACTTAGGTTATGTTATTAATACATAATAATACACATTTTTAACCTAAGTATTTTATTCCATTTTAATTAATACATGTTATACTTTAATTAAAATGCTTAACCTATAGTTTAATTAAAATACATGAAATAATAATTAAACTATACACTATATCATATGACTTAAGAAATAAGCTTATAACACTTAGACTTATATGTTAGCTTATGTAACCAGCTTAATTCTAATTATGGAAACTTCTATTTATAGAAACTTAATTAAATAAGGCAACTAATCTAATTATGGAAACCTTCTATATATGGAAATCTATCTATTTCAGGCAGCTAATCTAATCATGGAAACCTTCTATATATGGAAACTTATTTAATTAAGGCAGCTGATCTATTTTTGGAAACTTTCTATTTTTAGAAACTAATCTATTTTAAGCAGTAAATTCTATTTTTGGAAACTTTCTATTTTTGGAAACTTTCTATTTTTGGAAACTTTCTATTTTTGGTAACTTTCTAATTTTGGAAACTTTCTATTTTTGGAAACTTTCTATTTTTGGAAACTTTCTATTTTTGGAAACTTTCTATTTTTGGAAACCTGCTATTTTTGGAAAGTTACTTATTATTATATAGTAAGTATATTAATACATGAAACACCAGTAATACTTAATCAGATAAATCAGAATACAAGATAAACACAGTTTAAGGCTTTAAACAGTGAACCATGACCTAAAACATACCAAATCAGCTAAAATGAGACATAAAACCCCGTACGTAATCAGTGAATCGATACTTATACACGTGTGTATTCATGTAGCGTTAGTGATCCAGAAGTAGGAGTCTTTCTTCCGTTCATTCACTGGACTTGAGGTACGGATTCCCGTCCTTTCAGTATGGACATTCTTTCCTTATTAGGATTTCCCCGTATGTAGCCAACTGTTTTCCCCAGTATTTGTTTTATTGTTTTGAACTGCTTATGTTTAATTAGCATAATCTATAGCCATATACAAGCATGACCAGTTTCACCTAGTTATAGAGGTACCATAACCATAGCATTGGAGGCACCGATGTTATGACTTCCCCACGGCGGAGTGATTGCTCGTGGCGTCCCTTTCAGTTTTGGCCATATTATTATATCATGTGGGGCGTATGGGTGCATCCTAGTTACATGTTTTATTCAGTTTATCATGGTGAATGTGGTGTGTGCCTTGCACCCTTCACAAGGAGTTGATCCCTCCTACCCAAACCAGTATATTGATTAGAGGCATCCCCTCTAATCAGCATGATGAGGTCACCCCTCCAAGTATTCATGCACGTGACCTTTTCATGACCTATATGGGCTATGGTATATATATGTTAAAACAGTTTTCACAAGATAAACATAAGGCTTTTCAAACTATAAAACCAGTTTTCTTAATACTTAACCAGTTTACTCAGAACTTAGTCTTCCGCTGTTATATGTTACATGCTTATCCTATTTCATGCTTTATTGTACATCCGTGCACAGAGCGTCTTGCTCAGCCGTTTTCCTTTTCATGTTCCCAAAACGTCAGGTACTCAGGGACGCTCGTAGATCTCTAACGTAGGTGCATATGGACTGGAAGCTTTACTGTCTTTCTTTACTTTATGCATTTCCTTTACTTTAATACAGTTGCTATAGACATTGTTTCGTCCTTTCCTTTTACAGTATTTATGTTTGTGTGTGATGAGCTTTACTTTGGGGTACCGATGTTTGATTCCGGTATTTCCCTTTTATGGTTGAATAATGCTTAGACATTTATCCTTGTATGCTTTGATGACACGCCATGATTATGCGTAATATTCCATTTCCAAAATGGGGTGTTACATATCTCCTTGATCGGACTTCTTATCGAATAGTTTTCCTGACAAATATGTAAATGACTTGTGATATTAAATTTTCTATAATAATGTTTAAAAGTTAGGTTAAGCTAATATAATCATATAGGCTGATGTTTAATCATTGTAAATTGGGTCCTGTTGGTGACAAAACCCATGCGTTAACGCGAGTTATGGGTACTTATGGTTACTATGCACCCGATTATGTGACCAGTGGTAAACTTACTATTAGCTCAAAAGAGAGAGTATGTGAATTCCATTTTTCATTTGAGTGAATTGTTTATTGCAAGTGTCCGACTCTTGCTAATATATTAAAAAAACTTTCGTCAAATAATAAGAACAGATATCCATGTTATTTCTAATTTATGAATAGAGAAACCTCAATTTAAAAATGATAATAGTCTCACAAAAAGTACAAAAAATACACACAGAAGTGTATTTTTTATAATTGTTCAAGCGCATGAATTGCAGGTATCATATACTACATTTTTTTGGGGGAACTAAACTTCGCTCTATGATCTTTTATCGTAATAAATGAAATACTTTTGTACTGTGTATAAAGATTCGACAATGTGATTAATGAATTCACACAATTGTCTATTTTTTTTATCTAGGCAGCCGTGAACACGAAGCAGCCATAAAGTTGCAGAGTTTATAAAAGCTTACGAACTAGAAGAAAGCTGGCTGATTGTGCAGTCCAAATTGAGCAAATACTCTCCTTTGTACCTCCAGATGAACCGTTCAAGCGCATGAATTTCAGGTATCGTATACTACATTTTTTGGGGGAACTGAACTTCGCTCTAATCTATTATCGTAATAAATGAAATACTTTTGTTCTGTGTAAAAAGTATTCGACAATGTGATTAATAAATTTACACAATCGTCTATTTTTTATCTAGGCGGCCGTGAACACGGAGTAGCCATAAAGTTACAGAAAGTTTATAAAAGCTTACGAACTAGAAGAAAGCTGGCTGATTGTGCAGTCCAAATTGAACAAAGCTTGTATGTATTCTATATTATTAGATTCTATTATATATTTATAATTTGTTTTGTGCCATTAAGACCATTCATGATAGTTCGTTATACCAAAAGGCTAATTGGACATTGGGTTAATACTCTGTGGATATGTTTAGATATGAATTTTGTTATTCGAGATTTATGTGCATTATTAAGTAATATCTAAAAGAACTATATATGTTGTAGAAAAATATTTAGCTAAGCAGCTCATGTGAGTCTCACGAAAGAGTAATCAGCTCTTTTGAATGTACGAACATACAAGGTAATGACAGTTTTTAAGAGTCTCTTGTGCACGAGGTAAACTAAGACACAAAAATTAAAAATATATTTGAAGAATACAGAGAGCTTATTCTAATCTTTTAAACACCATATTTTCCGCTTATAGCATTTAGTGGAAGCCTGCGTAACAAATGTATCAAAAGAAATGAAAAAGAAGCTCACTATTTGTTCATCAGTTGATCAAGAATTTAAGACGACCACGTGGTCAGTGAAATGAGATTCGGGTACAATCTGGACAAAGCAGTACTCCATACTATTCAAGTAAGCCATTTTTCCATATATACCACTATATTCAGATACTTTTTTGTAGATGATTAAAAAAATATAAACCATTATGTGTTTAGATTATTTGTGTTTGTGAAACTCAGCGGGATTCTACCAGGTAATTACAAGCACTTCCTAGCTCTTTACCTTCCTGATCTCCCATTAAGATAATTGGATGAAAGCGTGATTTTTTAACAGTTAATTTCAAATACCAAAACTGAATATTATACATGTATCATGTTTGCTTGAATTCAATATTTAAGAGTCACTGAGCTAAAGCATTTTGGTTTTTCTTGTGGGTCTTCTGGTCTTCACCCTTACTGATGTGTGAGTGTTAATGCTAAAGGTTTTGTTTCTGCTTTAGTCGCAGTATGGACTACGTCCCTCTAGCAATATGTAAAGTCCTATACCTTCACTGAAAAGTTATTTTAAGTATAAGTACTGTGATCTCCCAAGCACCACTTAAGAATGAGATGATCTTCTTCCATATTCTGAAGCTAAAAAGTCTTTGCGTATATGCTTATTCTAAAATTGCAGACTTCTCTTTTAGCTTCTATATGCTTTTGAAGACCGGGAATCGGGTCACGGCAGTTATCATGGTCATGTCAATACAAACACGTGAGTAGTTATCAAACTATCACTTAGTGCTTCTCGAGTTGTTGCTTGCATAGAAATTGTGTGGTTCTGATTCTTTTCATTTGTTTTTGATCTAGATAACCTTCTTAAGTAGACTAGAATAAGAGGTACTTAAGAGTGCCTTGGAAAACAAGACAAAAGATCATCTTAATCCAGATCTTCATGATGTAATTTATTGCGAAATTACATGTTTCGTAAAGATTAACTCTATACTTATTTATTTATTTAAAATACTTTGATGTCCTTAATACGGTTGTTGTGTGAACCTTGGTGGCCATTTGTGTCAGCTAGAGTCACTGTCGAGTTCTTGCTCAACGTCTTCTAGGGAGTTTTTAATTCTTTGGAGAATGTGACTGCATCTAAATGTATTGCAGCAACATACAGCAACAGACAACGATTTTAATCAATTTTCATGATAAAAGAGATAATCTGAAATCCATATACAACGATGTTTATGCTCAATAAAAAACTTTCATCGTTGTTTTAACTCCATTTACTAACAAACCATTGAATATTTTTTACTTTAGAGTAATTATTCTCTATTGTTTTGCAGGTGTAAATTCCACTGGTCGACCAATTAACAACACAGATTTCTGCACCATTTTTGCCAGCAATGTAAATGAGTAATGCTATAGTTAGCAATTCTTAAATGACCCAAGCTTTATCATTTAAACACATTGTTGTATGAGTGATTTGGATTTTCATTTTGATACTGATTGGTTTATTATATATTTAATCAATTTTTGCATGGCAACCCATTATTGTTTGGTAGTATATGTTTAACATTTTATTATTACCTTAAGCCTTCTAGCTACTTCCCTTCCCTTAGCCTATAAACCATATATATTCATGTTTTTGTCGTGAATATTGAGTTAGTCATAATTGATTGTTATAGATTTTGTCATAGGTGGTTCATGAAACAAACTTAAACAAATGGCCTAAACTTCCATCACGTGATATTGTTTTGGGTTCATTGTCCATTTGACTCGATATTTGGTTACCGTATTGCGGCGTGCATTGTTCGAGTATCAAACGGAATGACTCGAAAACCAAAGCCAAATTGACCCAAAAAGGAAAACCGAAACTATAACGAACCAAACTAGCCGAAACTGTAACGAACCAAAGAACCCAAACCGAATTCAATATTCCGTTCTCTGTTTGGGTATGAATTTTTTTATGTAAACATATATATTTATTATATATATTCACTATAAAGACTATTTTAACTTTATTCAAATATAGAAAAAAACATTTTTATGGTTGTGATTAAAAAATTCAAAAACTCATATGATCATATTTAAAAAAATATAAATGATGTAATTTGGATGTGCTTATTCTACTAATTAAGAATTAGTTGATACCTATAGCAATTCTTATAATGATTCCAAACTAAAGTTGAGGATTATGAGTCAAGTACGTTAATAGCATTTATTTGGCGATGACACAAGTCCATATAATTAATTATTCTATTTCGTAGGTCCCATTTTTGCATAAACTTGTTTTTCGGCTTGAAAAGTAAAATAAAGATACATGGAGCTAATGGGGTGTTTGGGATTGCGTTTGGAACTAGATTATGTGCTTATTTTATTGTTAAAATGAAAATAATTTAAAATTAGTGTTTGGATTATAAACGGAAAAAATGATTATTTGCATTTAAAATGTTCTAAAATAGATTTTTAAAAAAGTAAGTGAGGAGCTACTTATTTCATTTTCAAAATAAAAAAAAATAAAAATAAGTTTATTTTATTCATTTTACTTCTCAAATAATCAAATTTTTAAATTTACTAAACACTCAAAAAACTGATTATCTGATTATTGTGATTTCAAACAAAATAATCAAATCCAAACACTATTTTTTAAAATGATGTTTTCAAAAAATGATAATTATCTAATTATTTATTTTCAAAATAAATAATCTATTTTTAATAAGCAATCCAAACACGCTTTTAAGTATATGTAAATATATAATGGAAAACATGTTTGTAAACAAAGACATCATAATTTACTAAATTTTGATCTTGTAATCTCTCTCAGAATATTCGAAACATGGAATATATAGCCTCAAAGTAAATATATGGGGCACCTCACTTCCAAGAGTAATGATTGGGCGAAGCCCCACATAGACATGGAAAAGCTTGAGGATATCACTAATATGAGAATCGATTGCAAGTACCAACTGAATTCGGTACATAACAGCATTATAGCCAACATCTGTTTCTAGAAAACTCGAGTCCATAAATGAGACAGTTCTAGGAAATTGAAATAGAATAAAAACTATTCAACTCAACGGAAAAAGATGTTTATAAAAAATTGTTGGTATTTGAATAGGCATCAACTTTTTTTGTTATATATGAATATTATATGTATCACTTTCAATAACTTTGTTATGTTGTAATTATTTAAAATTATTATGTGTTCATTAGAATTCGTATTTACATCTATTTAATATTATGTGTTAGTATTATCTGAATTATTATGAACCGAAGTATAATTTGAGAAACACTGCTACTATGCTTAAAAAACTCTTCTAAATAAAATATATAATTTTTAACTTTAATATGTAGCTAAAAAAATGAATACAATATATATCAATTCTTGCTATAGGTATATAAAATATATTTTTAAACAAATATGAACCTCAATTAAAAAGTAAACGAGAAGATGCAAACAAAAATCATAAGTCATACCCGTCCATCGGACGGGTTTTGCCACTAGTAGATATATATATATATATATATATATATATATATATATATATATATATATATATATATATATATATATATATATATATATATATATATATATATATATATATATATATATATATATATATATATATATATATATATATATATATATATATATATATATATATATATAGAATTTGGATAAAATGGTTTAGTGACTTAAAATTCTTAAAATGAGAAGCATTTTTAACCTTTAGATCTTCTAATTTGTTTATAATGATACCAATTAATTAATTGGATGTTTTAATTTGAAATGTAATTAACCCTTAAATGAAAAGGGTAATGATGGTATTTCAAAATATTACTTCACTAAGAGAGGAAGGTGTCACGACAAGGGTCACCTCGTCGCGCCGACGTGGCCCCTCGTCGTGGCTCATCTAGGTTCGTCGCCACACCGACCCCCCATTTCGTCGTGTGGATTTCGCAGATGTGAAAGTTGACGACGAGGGACGTGGGGTACCCTTCTTCTTTTTTCTTTGTTTCTGGGATTATTTAGGCCAAATCAAGATCATGGATCATGGGCTGTCTGAGATTTTTTTTCTGGGAATTATTATGGGATGAGGGAGACGAAGAAAAGAAGAAGAGAAAGAGGATAAGGGGGTATTTAAAAAAAATCAGAGATCATGGATCATGGGCTGTTTTTAGGGGGTATTTTTATAGTTTTTGTAATTTTTTATAATGTTTTTAATTTAGCATTGTATTTTCATTTTTATAGTGTATTTTAATTTATATATTTGTATTTTTATTTTAATAAAATAGATTTTAGTTTGTGTGAAAATGAAAAAAATAAAAATAAAAGATAGTGATGGGGCCCAAATAAAGAGGGGTTGCGTGTGTTGTGAGTGAAGGGGTATTTTGGTTAGTTGTGTTGGTGTGATGTGATGCTGAGTTGGTAGGTGACTGGGCAAAATTTTAAGGAGTGCCTTAGTCATGACACCTTCCTCTCTAACCCTTAATAACTCCTACCTCCATCACAATCAAAACCATAGTCGTCACTTCCCTCTTCCTGCCGCCTCTTTTCATTTTCATCAAATAAACATTACAAAATTAGATCCATGGAAAATATTATTTAATAACCATAACAAAAAGTGTCATTTAGAAACCTTGACATCGTACATATACTACCATTTTTAAAAAAATGATGTAAATGGTGGAGGCCCAGACTCGATGTTCGTCAGAAATTAATCTAGTTCTTATGTGGGTCGTGCGTGGATGGGACGCCAGGGACGGTGCCCCGTGTATATTGCTCGTGTACCAGACTCGATGTTCGTTAGATTTCTAGATCTGATGTTGTGTGTTTCACGGCGGCAATCTTTCATGTGTATTAGTTCGTGCGTGTCAGACTTGATATTGGTAGTGTGTATCGATCATGTGTTAGTGGTTCTATAAAATGTGTTGCATTTATTATTCCATGAACTAATAGTACGAGTTTGCAAAGTTTTGTTGGATTACTAGTACGAGTTCGGAAAGTTTTTTTGTTGAAGCATTATTTCATGAAGTAATAGTTTTTATGTTCGGTAGTATACGAGATTGTGGTGTATCAGTCGGTGGTACACAAGTCGGTGGTGTAGCAGCCTTCACCATGGTGTACGAGTAGGTGGTGTAGCAGTCATGCGTGACGAGGCCTAGTTTACCATTGTGTACGAGTTACCGATCATTTTCAAACCATATTTGGTTATAATATGATCTTATAGTAAATCTCAGTCATTTTTTATTCGTGTATCATAGTAATGTAATATTGTGTAAGTTTAATATACTTGTATTTTGTATTACGGGTTAGTGTAAATTAATGTATCGTCAATTTATCACGTGTAATTTATTTTAATACTTTTGTGTATAAAATCATGATATAATAATAAGAAAAAGTGCTTGTTGTTTTATTCACGAGTTATTTTAATGTATCACATAAACAACTTTGGAAAAAGACAAATTTGCTATGTGTTTTTTAAAAATGTACCAGGAGTTCGTAATATTATATTTAATTGTTAACTAAAAAGTTGGAGTACTTTTAATCTAGAGACAAACATTTAAAATGCTAATACTTTTATGACAAAAATACCCTTAAATTTAATGGTACATATATAAATGCTATTCAACCAGCATTAACTTCATCTCATATCAATTAACAAATCTAATGGTTCATATTACTTTTTATTTTAACAGTTTTAATCAACTACACTACAATAACATATATATCTCTCTCTCTCTCTATATATATATATAGTATATATATATATATATATATATATATATATATATATATATATATATATATATATATATATATATATATATATATATATATATATATATATATATATATATATATATATATACATATATATATATATATATATATATATATATATATATATATATATATATATATATATATATATATATATATATATATATATATATACATATATATATATATATATATATATATATATATATATATATATATATATATATATATATATATATATATATATATATATATATATATATATATATATATATATATATATATATATATATATATGTATATATACATATATATATATGTATGTATATGTATATATATATACCTATACATATATATATGTATATACGTATATATATATATGTATATATATATACGTATATATATATATATATATATATAATATATATATATATATATATATATATATAATATATATATATATATATATATATATATATATATATATATATATATTATATATTATATATATATATATATATATATATATATATATATATATATATATATATATATATAATATATAT
>JANFOE010002376.1:0-66013 GCA_025667525.1 Glebionis coronaria
TCCCACCCTGGTGCAGCAGCAACATATGTTGTTGGTACAGGAGCGTCCACAACATCCCAACCATCAGCACCGCCAGCTACTGGAGCTGAAAAAAGAAAGATCCAAACGTGCATAAATATCAAGTCAAATATGAGCATGATGCATACGCACCTACTTACTAAACATGATTATTTCAGGTGCCAGTGATTCTTGATCCGAAGATCTTCACTCATGTTGTAACCTTGTCGGTAGTTTTTTCTTTCTCCAAGTACAAGATGCTTATCACAGTCGTGGTCATCATCCAAAGGATATAACAAAAAATGACTTTTGTCATCACATGGCTAACATATGCTTCTGGCCCAATCAAATAACGCGTAAAGAAGTGAAAGAGGAGATGATTAAAGGAGTATAAGTTAGCCATATTAAGGAGCTCACAACTGGGTTTTCGTTTTCTAAGGTTATATTTCCTTTTCTTTCTCTAGCAATTTATGTCTTGATATTTGTTTTAAAAAACTTTTCGTCCCAACTTTGAAGTTTATGTAGTCAATTGGTGTATAATTGCAAAAAATCAATATTTACAAAAATATTATTTTGAATAAAACGATTTAGTAACTGTAATGCATTAAATATTGGTTTTGTAAATTACTTTCAATAAAATTTAAATAAATTGCTTTGTTTTACCAGTTTGAAATAGATAGTTAAGATAGTTTCATTAGGGAGTTTGAATTTCGAGAGTACTTATTCGCTTGTCAAGCTAAGGTTATTCAAGATAATGCTACTTGAATTAGTTTATTAGTCAGATATACTCCTATGTATCATCTCATGAGCCCATGTATTTGCAGTCGTGGTTTAATCTACAACCACATTATCTCTACATGAGGTTGACTGACCCGATTTATTATTATTTATACTTAA
This sequence comes from Glebionis coronaria, assembly GCA_025667525.1. Lineage (NCBI taxonomy): Eukaryota > Viridiplantae > Streptophyta > Magnoliopsida > Asterales > Asteraceae > Glebionis > Glebionis coronaria. Next base: position 895 of record JANFOE010002376.1, read on the forward strand.
AGTTTCTTATTAATCGTTGTTGATTCTCTAATGTTGCTCCCTATGGGAACCATGGGTTCTAATCTCATGCTTTTGCTTGGCCAATACAATTGCTGACCATCGCAATGATTGAACAATGACACAAGAAATAGAAAAAGAAGAATATAATCGGATAGGTGGAGAGTTATATCTGTATGCCGAGTTGAGGTAAATAAATTCTATAAACATCATTTATTGAGCTAATTAGTAAACAGATTCGTAAATTGTTTATCAACTCAGCAGTTCATGAGGCTTGAATAATTGATTAGAAACAGGTCAAATGTAGAAAGAAGTCCAGCCAACAGGTAGACACTCAATTTCGACTATTGGCTTTCACCGTCACTCCTTTTGATAGTTATTATAGCACATTTACCCCGTGACTGTTGGTATTATAAGTTTTGGGAGGATATATTTCAAGAATCATAAACTAAAAAATAACCCAATAACATGGGGAAACAACAAAATTCCTAGGTAAGTTTCAAAAAAAAACTTTTTGATATGTGCATATATATTAGAACAGTCACTCTATATATATAGCTAAACAGGACAAAGCCATCAACTGAAAATACTTGCATAAAAAAGAAAATAAGGAAGCAAACCCGTCTTTTGGTACGAAGGGTAACATAGGAATTAGAATCTCGGTTTCCTGTTATGTGACAGAATGTAAACATATTAGTGTGATGATATATGCCGTTCTACAAAGCAATAACAAAATAAAAAAAGCAAAAAAATTACCCTCAATTTCGTGTCATACAACTTTCTAATGGTAGCTATCAAGTTAAGAGAAGGAATTGGCGCCATCTGTTAGTGTTTGCACCACCTATTGAAAAGAGAAAATGGATAAGAGAAGTCAAACACGTTATCGCATACGTTAAAAGAATAATAATATCTAAGAAAAAATAAAAACCTGCATGAGAACTACCAATTCAGAAGGGTCTGTTTAGATGTGAGATGACAGGTTCATGCTAGACACGTTATTGGAGTCTGTGACCTCAGCTCTCAAACGTGTTAAGGAAATAATAAACGATATTAAAAACCGGTCAGTTAGTTTAGAGGGTGCCATCTGTGAGCATTTCTCAGCTCTGAATGTAAGCTGCATTGAGCGTTTTTACACAGATCATGATCTTGAATTTATGAAAACTCTCTAAAAATTAAAATTAATATAGAAAATCGTTTTGTCTAAACTCTAGGTTTATATTGTAATGGTCTCGCTGTACATACTTAATTAATAGGAAACCCATAATGTATTCATATTTTTCTGATTTTTTTCTATTGGTGTTCACTGTTCACTTATGAATTTTTTATATTTAGGATTTTGTCAATTATAAATACAGGCATCTGCATTTGAGAATATGATATACAAATGTGGCTAGCTTGGAAAAATATGGCTTGACTTTTAAGGAGATTGTCAAGTCTTTCACACAGTACGGGGGGAATTTAGAGTAAGAGATAACTCAAAAAACCATGTACATATTCCAAATATTAAATTACTGGGTATTGTATTTTGACTTACATGTTTACTTTATGGTGTTGAGAAGTTAAAGTCTTAATTTATGTGTTTATACGAGTCATGTTTCGTAAGTAGTAGGGTGTCAGTAGGGTCGGGCTAATCGATTCAAACTCGATAAAGCTTATCAGGTTAGGTTAAATCATGTCAAAAAACTTGTCGTGTTGTTTTGATTCAAACCCAATAACCTGACAATATTATCAGGTTAAATTCGAGTTAGATATTATCGGGTCAACCCGATAAGAGTCTAAATTCAAGTGTGCCATGGTTTTGTAAAGCTACTGTTGTTTTGTAAGTAACATGAGAAGTTCTGCCTAGCTTTTATCTTTCATATATACACAATGTTTTTGCATCTGTATCCCCCTTATAGGAACAATAGTTTTGGAGGATTTACAACCTATAAAATACACATAACTCACAAGTTTACTACAACTTGACATGTTTTTAAAAAGACTTATAACGTACTTTATTATGTTTGTATTTGTTTAGTAAAATTGTCATTGGTTTGTATTTGTTTGAAAAAACGGGTTAATTTAATCGTTTTTATATTTATAAACCTGGTTACATCCGTCGGGTTTGGAGTGACCCAGGTTAACTCAGTTCTTGAGATCCGACCGAGTTTTGATTTTTGTGTTTTTTACAAATAAAGTGTGTAATTTATGCGTATTTGCAACGTAATTTTATTTTTAAATATTATATTTGTTGATACTTTATATGTTTATTATAAGAGATTTATGATGCCACCCTTAAAACCTAGGGGGGATCCTTTATTCTCAATCAAGATGAGGCATCTAGATAAATTCACTTCGAAATTGATGTCGGAGGTTTTTCCTCTGTTCGGGACGTATTTATATATATTTTCTTAATCATTAAACGTATAAAATTCTTATTTTTATTTTGGAAAATCGGATCGACTTGGGTCGAATCGGTAGCCGGTGATCCGATGACTCGACCGGATCACCCGATGACTCAACCGGATCGATTTAAAATTTCTTTTCATACAATGCTACAACTTATAAGTTGCGTTTCTTTTTCCAAAATTAACGCTCTATCACAAAATCATTCCTACTCACACAGTTGTCCTGCTTCCATGGTGTTTGGTTTGAAGTTAACGAAAATAGTACATTTAGGTAGGGAAAAAAACGCATATTGAATATTTGTGTTTATGTTTTGTATGGATGAGTTTGCACGTAAAAAGAAGATAAATGATGAGTTTGTTATATAAAACAATATATTCAATTCTTATATATATTTTATACGTAAAAAGAAGATATTCAACCTTGATTCTGAACATTTGGTAATTTATTATATGCTCAATTTTGTAATGTTGCGACAATTCGAATCATTCTACTAGACATAATCGACCCCAATGTTACTCGAACTTGATAACTCGATGTCTTATCGACTTGAATTACGAGTGAGTTTTTAAAAGTCAAAACCCGACTTATCATAACCTAATAAAACTCGATAACTCGATCTGATAACACTCTTATTTGTAAGTATGGATCTAGGTATTTTGTATACCTTCTCTTTTAACCACATAACTCAATCTTTTGTTGTGAAATATTAACCACGTGCTAGGTTTATTGTTTCCTGCACTTATATAATGTTTAAAGACGTGTATGAGATTTAGAGTAGGTGCCTTGAGATACGACGTGAACAAGATTGACTTAAAGAGCTCTGTTATCTAATAGTAGGGTGTTCAATTACAATAACTATGAGTATGAATTCTGGTGAGATTATTATAGTGCAAATAAATTTATGAAAACACAATAGTTAGCAAATGTAGTTTGTAACTTTTATTTTCCATACTCGATAAATGTTTAATTTTTTAAGAGAGTTAATTCGGATATTATATATTTTTTTATATAAGAGGACTCATACTCATGGTTCATCTTATTTTCATATAATTGATAAGATTAAATATATTTTATTTTTTCTCCTATTTTTTATTTCTTTACGTTGTTAATGGATTCCATAAATAATTTTATATGTTTATAATTGATTTACTTTCACTTAATTTCTTACCGTTATATTGGATGAACATTTACATTTATTTCTTTACGTTGTTAATGGATTTAGTAAATAATTTTATATGTTTATAATTGATTTTCTTTCACTTAATTTTTAGTAATCGATGTTTAAAAAACAAGGACGGGCTTTGCAACTAATATATATATATATATATATATATATATATATATATATATATATATATATATATATATATATATATATATATATATATATATATATATATATATATATATATATATATATATATATATATATATATATATATATATATATATATATATATATATATATATATAGAGAGAGAGAGAGAGAGAGAGAGAGAGAGAGAGAGAGAGAGAGGTGAGGTAAAATGAGAAGGGTTGTTAAAATAAAAAGTCTAGGAAGGCTTCCTATGCTGCCACGTGTCCAACCCCCACCGACTTTTTAATTTATATAGCCAGGGGTATTTTCATCATTTAACATACTAGGCTATATATACTCGAGACAAACACATTCCATCTCATTCTTGTTTTGTTCTTTTTTTCTTCGTCTCTTTCTTTCCCTCGACAACGATCAACGATCACTGTAACAACCCTAACAACCAATCCCCACCGCTTCTCCACCATTAACAACCAATCGCCGCCCCTTCTCCACCACTAACCACCACTCGCCGCCGCTTCTCCACCATTAATAACCACTCGCCGCCGATTGAAAAAGATGTCTGTTAGTACAACAGTCAATAACAATTGTTCTACATCAACCGTTGATGATTGTTCTATATCAACGAGTAATAATTGTTCTACATCACGATCTAATTTGATTGCAGCTGATAATGAGGGTAACATGTTAATTTTTCTGTTAATTCATGATATATATTTTTTCGTTTACATGTTTTTTGTTATATTTTTAGTTTTGTGTATGTTTATAAAATTTAGTTAGGCTTTTGATCAGTTTACATATGATGTTTAGGCGTTGTTATGATTTTTTTATAGATTTCTGATAATTGATGCATATAGTTAAAAAAAATTGATGCAGTAGATGTCTCAGACATGATTATTTTAGTTTAGGTTTTCATGAGGTTAGAACTACTATAGGTTTATAGAGTTTTCTTAGGCTTCGTGAAATTTTGGTTGATTTAAAACACTGTTCAACTCTAGGCTTAATGACGTTTTTGATGATATAAACTAGTGATTCGACATGTATATCATCCTAAGGGACAATGTTATAACTTACGATTGAACGATATTTTTATTAAGTTCAGAATTGTGTGATTTATTATGTTTTTGATACTTTCAGTGTGATATACTGTTATTGATTAGTGACGTTTGACCTTAAATCATGAAGTTTGGAATTACATGATTTGAGTGGAGGATTCTGATTTATGTGACACTAGCTTTTATGATTCTGTTATAGTGAATTAGTGGACCGGTTGTCAGTTTTGAAATATACGACTTGATGATGCAAAAAGATGTTTGACCTAATGTTTTTAGATTTACTTTTGATAGTAGCTTAGGTGTTGAGCAGGATTTAGTAGAATTGTAATTTTTGTATTGAATACTACAATGCAGAACAGAGCTTCATAATGATGCTTTGTCAATAGGAGATTGAATAGTAGATCTAAGAGTAGACTACTGATAACAAATTTTCTTACCCGCATATATGTAGGAATAAGGATAATGGTTATATGTGGGTTATCCGCAAATTTCTTAGTCGCACAGGCTTGTTGAAGCTTTAATTGGCCATAAGAAGTTTATGTTTCTTATTATTTAATTTGTTTTTATTTAGTTTCTGGGTTTAAGCTTGCATTCTATAAGAATTTTATGGTTTCTAGTTATCAAGCTGATAAGTTAAGGTGTTTTCTTAGCTATTCAGCTTATGTTGGTAAAATAAGCTAAAAAGGCATTGGTAAATAAGCTCTTAGCCTTTTCTCTCCCAGATAAGCTACACAAAAAAGAATTTTACTTCCTTTTCTCTCCCCCAGTAAGCCCATAGGTCTAAGCTTATACAACTCATAAGCCCAAAAAAGCTAAGACGTACAGTCCTTACTCTACTTAATAACCGAGAGGCTGAATTCGGATGACAGTAAGTTGCATATTTAGGATTTATCAAGTTTAATACCAACTTGCTTCTTGAATAGTAGATCACGGAGGCTATACCAGCTTATGGTTACCAGCGAGCTTGCAGCAGGCTTGCAGCGGGCTTGCAGCGGGCTTGTAGCGGGCTTGCAGCGGGCTTGTAGCGTGCTTGCAGCGGGCTTGCAGCAGGCTTGTAGCGGGCTTGCAGCGGGCTTGCAACGTGCTTGCACCGGGCTTGAATTGAGCTTGCAACAGGCTTATTGTTGATGATATAAGCCACTGTTCCAAAAAAGTTTCCAACGGGCTTTATAGTTGTTGATTATGTGTAGGTTACGTTGTGACAATCCGTCAATTTATGGTTGATATTTTATTCTCAAGTATTATTTAAAAACATTATTTTTAATGTTATATTATGAACTCACTTATTTTTGGGAAGTAATTTGGATTTAGTCTTGAAGTAGCATCGACTACGTCTAAACCGGAGGATTCTACGTTACATGCTCACGTTTACATACACCGTTTTGGTGACAGTCCGACATTTCAGAAAATAAATTTATCCGTGAATATTATTTTGGAATTTTAAATTTGTGTTGGTTCATAAACTCACAAATTTACGAGAAGAGATTAGGACTTACGATTTTAATTTAACGTCCTTTACGACTAAACCGGAAACCTTAGGATTACGTATTTACGTTTTCGAACTCCGTTTTTGATGAGACAATTTTTATTAGATTCGTTTTGTGCCGTTGATTCATAATTTATAAAAACATTTTTCGTAAAACGACCCGAGGGCACGCAAATCGAGGAAACTAGAATCGAGGAATACCCGTAAATTAGTGGGATGAGACAAGTATACACTTGTCCCACCCCACTATATGGGACGGTTACACAAGTGACACCACACTTGTGATGTGTCAAGCTTGTAGCAACAAGCTTCCACTTGTTGTCTTAAAGCTTACAAAATAAGCAAAGCTTACACAAAACCATCTATCCTAAACAACTAGCTTCATTCACAACATGTAAAACTCACAACTCTCTCCTCCCTTCTCTCTAGATGCCGTCCCATCCTCACCAAAAACACCCTCACTTGATCTTGATTCAACCATAAATCCTATGTTATTTACATATATGATGATGCCCTTTTGAAGCCCTATTGATTGGTGGTGATTATAAAATCTAAGGAGGAGTTTCTATGGAGTCTTAGGGCTGATTTTCCACAAGGAGTTCTTGAAGAATGGTGGTCTTGAAGATGGTCTTGTTTTACCACAAGTTTCTCCATCAAAATCCATGTCTTGATCATAACCTACATCATCATGGTGGTATAAAGATTGTTCTCCTCATCCTCTTGTTATTTTGATTATGTAATCATGTATTTTCTTTCCTATTGTATATGTATATGATGATTATATGATGATAAAAATATTGTGTGGGGATTTGGTGTTGATAATCATGGGTAAAAAGATGAAAAACTATATGTAAAAAGGTTAAAATCATGCTTAAAATGATGGCTGTATAAAACAGTAAAGAACCATGTGATGAACTGATAAAATGGCATAGATTAATGGATATACAGTAAGTAATATGTCTTGTACACATGTGAGAGTTGGCCATGCAATGGAATCATTAGGATGAGTGAGATATGATCAAAACAAGTTTAGAGTACAAATCTGAGTTCACTGTTTTGGACGATTTTTAGAAAATACTTAGATGCTGATTCAACAGTAGCTACATTAGAGTTAAATGGATCACATATCATTTAGTTTATGTCATAAAAATTTGAGCTTCTATCTCCGTATAGAACTCTAGATATGGCTGTTTTGGTGAACATGAAAATAAAAATCAGATTTTGAGAAATTAAAGTATAATAGTATTATATAAGCACTCAACTAAAAATAGTATAAAATGTGAATTAAAACCCACTAACTTATATAATACATTTATATAAATATGTATAAGGATAAATAAATGGACATTTTATAAAAATGGTAGTTTGATAAGTTTTATAAGTTATAAAACTATAAACATGATTTTTACGACTTTTTCGGCTATTACCGTAAAATTAACGTTTTTCGCCAATTAAAACTTAGACGATCAAACCCGTCTAATGTAAAGTTTTTAAAAGTCATATACTGATATATAAGTATCTAATACAAGTAAAAACCGATAAAACCCGAACTATATAACATACGGACATTAACGGGTTAAGTTAACGTTATTGGACTAATAATACAACAAAATGGGCTAAAACACTTATAAACTTATTTATTGGGCTTAACCCATTTGGGCCCAACATGTAAAGTATAAATACTGATAATACAAGTATAAAATAGATTAATACAAGTTAATGGACTTATAATAGGCTTATTGGACCTAAAACATGTAAATAGGTAAAACTAGTAAACTAGTATAAAAGCTATCAACACATAACACTAAAATGAGCAAATGAGAATATGTAAACCCACTTGATCATCATATATATAAAATCATCATATGTATACATAATTGTTATTTTTATAAAGTCATTGGACAAGAGTCTAAGACGAGTATTATTTGTCTAGGTTTCCGTGATTGAAGCACGTACCGTACGTCCGAATTACCGATAACCCGCCTTCCCACATCAACGTGAGTTCATAGCCTCGCACTCTTTTAAATGTTTTTATAAATGTTTTATAAACCCGCGAGGGAGATAACATGTTAGTTTTTATAAAATAGGACACCATTTGTCCTGATTGTTTGTTTATTGATTTGGACCCGAAAGATTGTATGACCCGATGAATGATTAAATGACCCGATAGATGAAATAAAATGGATTATTAAAGTTAGGTTATGTCACTAAAAGTCCCATTAGCATGAATTGTGAACTACTGGGATTTGGTAGACGCTTATGCATATAATAGTACTATTTGGGGACGATCACCCTAGTTCGCGCCTTGACGGTTGATCCCCGTCGTGCCACATTGATTGGTAAACGAATTTATGTATGAGAAGATTTACATAGCGTGACCTTTGTGACGACACGCTAATTTAGATGGGCAAATGAGTTTCGGGCTAGCTACCCGTTGTTTGTTGTAGTAAGGTAATAATGTCATGCGGCTTATGATAATCCAATTAACGGAATACTGCTTTAAGCATTAAATTACGATATATTGCCTGACTAGCAATACGGGGTCTTACTATTGATATTATGTTCGTGTTTTGGTTTTCATAACCATAATCATATAACGATTTTTATTTAACTCCATACAACGTTATAAAACGTATTGTATGATATTTTTACGACATTGGTTCGTATAATGATTTCGAAAGCGAAAGCCTATATTATGATTTTGACAAGGATTTGTATAAAATGATTTTTGCTATTTTATGGCCTACTACATGGATTTGTATTAAATGATTTTCGGTAATAATTTTATACCGATGTTATATTGATGGATTTTATTAAACTCTATGAATTCACTCGGCGTTATCGCTGACCTTTTCTTTTAACATGTTTTATCTCAGGTACTTGAAGGTAATTCTCGGGAAGACTACAAGAATTCATGGCCCGCACTTAAACAATAATTTCCATTCAAATACTTTGTAAAACCTGTATGAAATATAATGACTTGGGACCTATGTAAATTTGATATTTATGAATGGAAATGATTTATTATTAAACGACGCGATTTTTATGCGTTGTCTATGATGTGAGTAATGTGATATCCCGTAACACCAACGAGTCTTCCGCTGTATTGAGTTGTATAAATTTGGGGGTGTTACATACGTGTAGGCTAAATTATGTTATGTGTAGAAGTTTTATAATATGATGCACTTAATTTATATCATTAATGCATTAACTATTCATTTGTTTTTAAACATACAGATTTTGAGATTGTTCATGTCAAGGATCATGTAGGCTATTATACTTGTGATGATGATGGAAACATGACGTGGTTTCCAGATCAAGATATTTGCGCTGTACCTTTGGAAGGTGCTAAGCTTGTGTCTATTGATCAAGCTTATGATTTCTATAAGGATTATGGTAAAAGGGCCGGTTTTGATGTTAGAAAGGGTGGCCATTACAAACCTAAAGATGGTGAACCACCAAGTTTGAAGTGGTTTGTATGTTCAAAAGAAGGTATCAATCATGAACCTAAAGATGTTGCTAATAAGCCTAAGGAGGGTATATCTGATGTTAGTGACTTTACTAGGGATGAGAATTTTGAAGTAAAGCAGACAAGGAATCGTGGCTCTAGTAGATGTGGTTGTTTGGCTAAAATCCGTATTAAGAAGATTTTAGGAGGTCTTTTTAAAGTATACACTTTTATAGAAGGACACAACCATCCTCTGGTAGCCGAAAAGGATATGATATTCATTAAGAGTTCTCAGGAATTGGGATTCACAAAGCAACATTTTCTGTTTCAGGCTTCTAATGCTAATTTTGGTCCTTCTACGGGGTTTAAATTGTTGAAACAGTTGTGTGGCAGTTTCGATCGAATTGGAGCTACAGTGGTTGATTGTAAGAATTTGAAGAAGAAAGTGAACTTGTTTCTTCGTGATCATGATGCACAGATGGCCGTTGAGAAACTTTTGAGCAAAAAGTTACATTCACCAGGATTCTATGTTGATTACAAAACAGGTAATGCAGTTCATTTTTGTGTTTTGATGCAGTTCATACAACATTTTATTTTCTATTAGTTTCTTACTTATTTATTTTTAGGTGTTGACGATAAATTGGTTGGTCTTTTTTGGGCCGATGAGCAAGCAATTAAGGACTATGCTGTTTTCGGTGATATCGTCTCATTTGATGCTACTTTTCGTTCTAACAAGTATATTCTATCTTCATTTTCTATCAAAAAATTTAATCGTGTTTTACAGCTTTATTTAGTATTTTAGTTTATTTCTTTGTATATTAAAATGTAGGTACAAGATGGTGTTCGTCCCTTTTACCGGCATTAATCATCACAACCGATGTATAACCTTCGCCACGGGTTTACTTTCTGATGAATCGGTTGGTGCTTACAAATGGCTACTTGAACAATTCAAAAAGGCGTTTTGTACAGATCCACAAGTTGTAATTACCGATCAGGACCCGTCTATAAAGATCGTTGTAACACCCCACTTGGATAAGTGGACCGTTACGTGTATTTATGGCGTGTCATCAAAGCATAAGGTAAATGTAATGAAACATTAAATGACCATAACGGAAATACCGGAATCAAACATTGGTAATCCATCCAAAGCTCAAAACATGAAAAATGAAATACTGAAAGAAAGGACTAAACAATGTCCAAATAAGCAGAATAATGTAAGTGCATAAAATAAGAAGTCTGTATAGCTTCCATTCCAAATGCACGTGCTCTCAGAATCCTAAGAGCGTCCCGGTGTACCTGCCGTTAGAACATGAAAGGAACTACGGCTGAGCATAACGCTCAGTGAACGGATATAAAACATGATAAGAATATATTGAATGAAACAAGCGATAGAATACTGAAGCTGTAAGACTGATATGTAACATGTGGTAGAACTCTACATAAAATCTGAGAAACCTGGTTCATATATACTGATACTGAAATATAACTATTAATTCTGAAAACATGCATTTACTGTATTTTATTTGCCAGAGCTTATATAGGTCACGTGCTGTAACAACCGTGCATGAATAACTGGAGGGGTGACCTCATCATGCTATAGAGGGGTGACCTCTACATAACTGTGCTGGGTGGAGGGATCAGCTCCAATGTGAAGGATGTAGAGCACACACCACATTCACCCTGATAACTTGTAACACATATAAGCCTAGGATGCATCCATACACCCCACTAAAAATATACTGATAAAATGGCCAAGCTGAGCTGAGTGGGACGATGCAGGATATCACTCTCCTGCATGTGAGTCACGACACCGGTGCCTCTAGTGTCGTGGTTACGGTACCTCTGTAACTAGTACATAAACTGGCCGTGCTTGTATATAAGGCTCAGGCAATTTATTCTATTATTAACATGATTACTGATAAGCTTAAACATATACTGGGGAAAACATTTGGCTGCAGACGGGAAATCCTAATCTTGCATAGGAAAAGAAATCCTTACTGAACGGACGGAAATCCGTACCTCGTGTCCAGAAATGAAATAAGACTGAAAGCTGACGGATCGAATCTGACTTCACGGATACTACATAAATAACGGACACGAATGAGTTAACTGATTTTTGTTTACTATTACTGATTCTCATATGTTCTTAATTTAATTTATTTTATTCTAGTATTGATGTTTATGTATAATCTGATAAATCCGATTGTCTGGTGTATCTTTGATAAACCCGACTGTTCTTAAATATTCACTGGATAGCGTACATCAAGTATTTCTGATTTCTTGAAATATTGTAATTCTGACTATTTTTCATTAGTTACTGATTTATGTAACACTTATTCTGATATTTACGATATTTCTATAAGTAGCAACCGGCTATAAATAGAAAGCCTCTACAATTAATAGGTTTCCAAAATAATTCCTTTAAATTAAATCCTTAATAAATCTTATGTTTTAAGACAATTACCATGACAAAACGGTATCGATATAATTTTATTAATAAAATAATAAAATCGACAATTAAATTTATTTATTTTTAAATCCCTTTTAAAATGATTTAAAGCATTTAAAAAAAATTCCGTGCAATAATTATAATAAGCGATTCCGAAAATTCGTGCTAAGTTTTTAAAATAGGTCTAGCCAAACAGCCCCTTAGTGTCTTTTAAACTGTTAACCAAACACACCCTTAACCCTCTAAAGCCCACTGCCAAACGCACCCATAACTGCCAGTTTTCCCACTGGCAGTTTCTGTTTCACCCTGTCTGTGGTCCGTTATCCCTGCCAGTTTTGAGTTTCCACCGAGAGCTTATGCTCTCGATCTCCACTGCTAGACCAAACACACCCTTACGGTTCCCACTGGCAAACCACCCAAACCCCCTGCCTGTTTCTCTGTTTCCCCCGTTAGCATAAACCCGGCCCAAACAAAACCAAGCCGAAACCCTAATTGGGTTGCGGCTGGTGGAACCAACTCACCACCGAGACTCATCTGAGTCTCGGTTTGTGTGCAAACGATCCAAACGAACACCCCCTCTCCCTATGATTCACGTTTTACATGATTTAAAATCCTTGCAATCGGATTAAAGAGAAGAAAACAAAGAATTAGGGTTTTCTTACTTACCTATCATTTAGGGTTTTCAAAAAAAACAAATGAAACACGATCTCCTCTTCCTGTTTTTCCTTGGTGTAGGTCGCGACACAGAAGAAAGAAGGAGTGGCGGCTGGATTTGATTTCTAGGGTTTTCTGTTTTGTGTTTTTTTTTTTGTGTCGGCATAGAAGGAGAACAAAACTCCCGTCCCTTTCTTTTTGTTATACACGGACCAAAGCAGAATTTACACTTGGGCTTTGAGCCCAAGTCCCACTTCTTTCACATTTTGTCTAAAACAGCCCCACAACTAAATACGCACTCTTTATATCGCGACGTGTTTTAATATACGTATACGTGTTCGTGTTCAACTTTCTGAAACGTAATACTCTTTCTATAACTAACGTAATACGTTCGATAGTATTTATTTTCCTGAAATATTAATTTGTAATATTTAAATAAAACTGAATGCGTAATTTACTTTTAACGTTTAATTATTTCTGTAAAATAATTAATTCATCTGTAATATTTTCTGAGACTAAATACTTATTAACTGAGTAACTATAATATTTATAGTATTTAAATAAACTGGATATGCGTATTTTAATTTCTGCATTTATGTCTCTGTCTAATATTAATACTTATATAATTTATTAAAATTAAGCCACGTATTTAAATGTTCTGATTTTTAAATACGGGTTTTACAATTCTTCCCCTCTAAAAATAATAATTCGTCCCCGAATTAAAGATACGACTATACTGGGTAGATACGACTATACTGGGTTTTACAATTCTTCCCCTCTAAAAAGGAGAAATTCGTCCTCGAATTAACGATGATAAGCTGATGAAGTTATAAGTACTGAAAGAACACGTAGACTGAAAAGACAATTAAGCTGAAGAATAAATTGTCTTCTAGTTAAGACATAATCTGCTGATAGGTATAAACTTGTCATGACTGAAATGATCATGTAATGTGACATGGCTGAAGAGAACATGGAACGTGACATGACTGAAAGAACCTATCTGGATTTATTGAAGGAAAGGGAATGAGAGGTCCGGATGGACTCCTCTGTTTCGAGTGGCCTCCCGCTCGAAACGATTCCTTCAAAGGTCTAAACACAATAAAAATCTTGGTCCTGATGACCCTGTCCTGATGATGCTGAATAGTTTCCGGTTCTATACTTAAGATAGATTTTCTGAATTTGATAGACTGAATCACTATAGCATGTACGATACATGAACAGTACGTACAATTATCCTGAAAAGATAATATTTATATCTCTGAGAAAGCTTCTGAAACATAGGGACGAACTACGTGAACAATTGTGAACGTGCTGAGAAAGCAATTGTGAACGTGGTTCATAATTATATGAGGAGCTTTGGGATGAAATATATCATGAATGTAATACGTGAATCATACTGTGAACGTGATACTAGAACATATCATGAACGTATGCTGACTGAGGAATGAACGCCAAACGTTACGGCTTGAGATGTGAAACGTCTGACTGGTTATGGAATAGTTGTGCTAAACTTGAGTCTGATTTCCCAAACTTTCTGTAACCGTATTCGGTAATAAACTGAGAAACGTGTATCGTGAAACGGCACACGATCTTGAACGTGAACAACGTTATGAACGCTAACGTGAGCTTAAATTATGAGATAGCATAAAAGATGAACTGAAACGGCATCATACCGCGAATGAGACGCAAACATGAAAGTGAAAATAAACTTGAATTTAAAGTGGTGTAACCATACACTTGATCGTGAACATGAACTCTGTCTGATATGATGGTCAATGGAATGCCTTGAATTCGTACGATTTACTGCTGAATTTCAAAATTTTCTGCAGATCTGCTACTGCGTGGTCCTTTCGGATGAAAGAAACGCGCAGGCTGATTACATGGTTGATGATAACTTAGATAGTATCATACGTTCTCTGAGCTTGTGGTAGCTGATAACAATTTCATGGAATTTCGTCTCATTTCTGTTTCAGACCCTAAGGGTTGTAGTAACTCACTAACATGACGGCGTTCTATCTTGAACCTGCGGTAGGTCAGGCATCTAGATATGAACATAGCTGCATTAATGTGTGATGCGGATTCTATTAAAGTTTTGCCTGGGAGTATGGAACGTTCTGGTGGAAATCTGGTTGAATAGTCATAAAACATTTTTAGTGAGAACTATCGACAATTTCTGCGGTAGTAGTCAATTGAGTTCTAGAAGATTTGTACTTCGTTCACGGGCGTCAGTCAGGACCATCAGGTGATGGCCTTCACCTTCGCAGGATTGTCTGCAATTTCTTTCTGCTAAAATAGGGTGGCTCAGAAATGCCACTCAGTTCAAGCGAATTTTATATCTGAAAAGTTGTGTATAAAAATTACTCCTATCGAAGATTCTGTACAACTGTGAGAAGATGATTCTCGTGTTCTTCTTTAAAATTTTACAGCCCATAATGTGATCAATGAATACGCTGATTATTTTGCCTGAGAATCATAGAAAAATTTTATTCATAAATTCCACACTATTGCGGGAGCATTGGGGAGTTCAGAAGTATAAAATCGAAATCTTTAGAGAGACTATAATATGTGCAACAGCGGTCTGAAGGACATCATGTTCTTCCCTCACCACTGATGGTGGCAGGACCTTGAATTTTTCTGGGAGAATGTTTAAAACACCCTGTAGTAGGTTAATTACTTTCTATTCGTGGAATGAATATAGGTTAAGAATGGTGATCTGATAAATTTTTTCGATGGTGCGCTAGGGCGAATAAAGCCTCGTTCCGGTAATTCTTGCAGCAATTGCTGCAACTCTTTTAACTTAGTTGAAGCCCTGTGATCAAGAATTTTGAAAACAGGTTATGATCTTGAGACTAGCTCGATGTTTAAATTTCTGTCTCGTGGTTAGGGAGGAATTTCTTGAAAACTTTCTGAATTTATATCCGGAACTCGGGAATAATCTGCTGATCATGAGTTTGAGGAATTTCCAAAGTGAATTTATAACTGGTAGCTGAAAGTTCTTCATAGCTTCAGAATAATAATTCACTTGCTGTAAAATATAACTTGTACTGATTTTCTGGCAGAACTGATATGACAATATTTGGGATCTAGTAAGACGGATGTCATCGTTAACTGAAAGGGAAACTTAATAAATCTGGGTGGTATGGTGGAGTCTTTCTGGCTGGGAGGTAGGTACTACATGATTTAAGATAAAGCTGACATAGGAATACATGAAGTAAACATGGCGACTTTTCACTAAATGTGTTCGTCTGTAACCTCACATAATGATTACCGTGTGTTTAATCTGAATAATAAACTAGTGTGGTGACTGAATTTTAATGATCTGATATATGTGTGGCATAATAGAATGTGTATACCCCTTTCTGAAAGATACCCTGAAGTACTAAGGGTCTTGCTTGGAACATACTGGGACTAAGAGCTCGGACTCGTACTATGAGAAGATATTCGTACGACGTGTACCATGACTGGTGCCCTGATATGTGTCTTCCGAAATGCTACCCGAGAACTATGTCTTGACTGATGTCTTGGCACGAGTTTTAATAGATGAATATGAACAAGGCTGGAAAATTTTGGTAACTGCTAGGAGTGGCGGACCGGTTGGACTACTGACCTCTGTATTTCTGGTCACGTCCGTTCCGGAGTTCCGATGATTACTGACTGATTAATTATAAGCACGGTGATTGTCACTACTGCTTTGTCTGTCAATTTATGACGGTCATTATCATGACCGTGATTCATGTGACTATTCTGCTGAGTGGCCGGCTGGGTTTCCGGTTCCCACTCTTCTGAATGAACGGTTGGCTGAGCGAAGTGTGACATCTAACTAAGAAGGTAAAAGCATGGAATGGAATGATAGTGTCTGAAGGTTGAAATTTATTCTTGTCAGAAATTTCAAATTTATAGTTTTCGTCCTCGTTCCGCAGTCTTCATAGTATAAACGGCATCAGCAGCTTGAGAAATCTCCAAAGTTCAGCAGCATCCGCATTTGTGAGGTCTTCAAAAGGTAGCAGCATCAGTATCTGGTAAAATCTTCAACTCACGAGCAGCATCAGCAACTGGTAGAATATCGACAAGTGGAAAAGCCTGAGATGATTGAGGATCGATTAGCAATATCCATAGAGTAGGGTACCTGGAGTACACCTGGACTACTGTACATGATGTACAAAATGAATACTGCACATGGAGCATATTTGGGACACTGTACGTGGGGTACACATGAAATACTATACATGGAGTATAACTGAGACACTGTACATTGGGTATATATGGAATATTGTACATGAAGCTGGTGGAATTTTATGGGATGATCGATACTGGTGTCGCTTGTCTGACATGATTAGGGAAACAATTTGATTTAAACGGTAGTAAACTGATCTGAAATAAATAACATGATAGGCTGACAATTCCTGCGTCGACTTACTGCTGGTTGTTTCGAGGCTGAAAGTATGATATAATCAAAGTCCCAACAGTGGTCTGCATGAAGCATGATTAATGAAGGTCAATCATGATTTATCATGAAAACGGCTTTACTGAAGTTCTTGTGTATCTTAACATGAACATCATTACTTTGCTGCAACATATTCCTCGTAAGGAGACATGAAACTAAATCATCATGTAGATGACATCAACGTGAGGGTATGGAAATTTGACTGTTACAAAAAAAGTCAAATCAACTGAGGTGTAATATCAACTGATGTGGTCGGCTATGGTTCAATCCACAGAATTTAAAGGAGAAAACATGAGACTAAGTATGGGCTATTCTGATTCGATCCATACTGGTCAAAATTTTTGAAATGTCCCGATATGACAAAGGTGAACAACTGTGGATCGGTTCACAAAACATCATTCGACTGAAAAGCATGAAATTTGACTTGAGAAATGGTGCACGTTTATGGCTGGTTCACCAAGTGATATTTGACTGAAAACATAAATCTGTCATGAGTAAGGGTAAACGCCTATGGTCAGTTCACCAATACAAAATCTGAACGGCAAGGGTGAGCGCCTATGGTCAGCTCACCAAAACGAAAATTCGCTAAAAGCACATGCGACTAAATAAGGCTAGTTATGTACCAACCCTTTTACTTAGTCAAAACTTTAAGAAAACTAACTGATAAACGAAGAAAACTGACTGAATAATCCATGTGAAACATGAAAGATAACAACGCCAAAATCTGGGAAGTTCCTGGTGACTACCCACTAGTCACAGGTCAAGTTTTAGAGCCTACAGGTCGAACCTATAGCTCTGATACCATAATTGTAACACCCCACTTGGATAAGTGGACCGTTACGTGTATTTATGGCGTGTCATCAAAGCATAAGGTAAATGTAATGAAACATTAAATGACCATAACGGAAATACCGGAATCAAACAACGGTAATCCATCCAAAGCTCAAAACATGAAAAATGAAATACTGAAAGAAAGGACTAAACAATGTCCAAATAAGCAGAATAATGTAAGTGCATAAAATAAGAAGTCTGTATAGCTTCCATTCCAAATGCACGTGCTCTCAGAATCCTAAGAGCGTCCCGGTGTACCTGCCGTTAGAACATGAAAGGAACTACGGCTGAGCATAACGCTCAGTGAACGGATATAAAACATGATAAGAATATATTGAATGAAACAAGCGATAGAATACTGAAGCTGTAAGACTGATATGTAACATGTGGTAGAACTCTGCATAAAATCTGAGAAACCTGGTTCATATATACTGATACTGAAATATAACTATTAATTCTGAAAACATGCATTTACTGTATTTTATTTGCCAGAGCTTATATAGGTCACGTGCTGTAACAACCGTGCATGAATAACTGGAGGGGTGACCTCATCATGCTATAGAGGGGTGACCTCTACATAACTGTGCTGGGTGGAGGGATCAGCTCCAATGTGAAGGATGTAGAGCACACACCACATTCACCCTGATAACTTGTAACACATATAAGCCTAGGATGCATCCATATGCCCCACTAAAAATATACTGATAAAATGGCCAAGCTGAGCTGAGTGGGACGATGCAGGATATCACTCTCCTGCATGTGAGTCACGACACCGGTGCCTCTAGTGTCGTGGTTACGGTACCTCCGTAACTAGTACATAAACTGGCCGTGCTTGTATATAAGGCTCAGGCAATTTATTCTATTATTAACATGATTACTGATAAGCTTAAACATATACTGGGGAAAACATTTGGCTGCAGACGGGAAATCCTAATCTTGCATAGGAAAAGAAATCCTTACTGAAAGGACGGAAATCCGTACCTCGTGTCCAGAAATGAAATAAGACTGAAAGCTGACGCATCGAATCTGACTTCACAGATACTACATAAATAACGGACACAAATGAGTTAACTGATTTTTGTTTACTATTACTGATTCTCATATGTTCTTAATTTAATTTATTTTATTCTAGTATTGATGTTTATGTATAATCTGATAAATCCGATTGTCTGGTGTATCTTTGATAAACCCGACTGTTCTTAAATATTCACTGGATAGCGTACATCAAGTATTTCTGATTTCTTGAAATATTGTAATTCTGACTATTTTTCATTAGTTACTGATTTATGTAACACTTATTCTGATATTTACGATATTTCTATAAGTAGCAACCGGCTATAAATAGAAAGCCTCTACAATTAATAGGTTTCCAAAATAATTCCTTTAAATTAAATCCTTAATAAATCTTATGTTTTAAGACAATTACCATGACAAAACGGTATCGATATAATTTTATTAATAAAATAATAAAATCGATAATTAAATTTGTTTATTTATAAATCCCTTTTAAAATGATTTAAAGCATTTAAAAAAAATTCCGTGCAATAATTATAATAAGCGATTCCGAAAACTCGTGCTAAGTTTTTAAAATAGGTCTAGCCAAACAGCCCCTTAGTGTCTTTTAAACTGTTAACCAAACACACCCTTAACCCTCTAAAGCCCACTGCCAAACGCACCCATAACTGCCAGTTTTCCCACTGGCAGTTTCTGTTTCCCCCTGTCTGTGGTCCGTTATCCCTGCCAGTTTTGAGTTTCCACCGAGAGCTTATGCTCTCGGTTTCCACTGCTAGACCAAACACACCCTTACGGTTCCCACTGGCAAACCACCCAAACCCCCTGCCTGTTTCTCTGTTTCCCCCGTTAGCATAAACCCGACCCAAACAAAACCAAGCCGAAACCCTAATTGGGTTGCGGCTGGTGGAACCAACTCACCACCGAGACTCATCTGAGTCTCGGTTTGTGTGCAAACGATCCAAACGAACACCCCCTCTCCCTATGATTCACGTTTTACATGATTTAAAATCCTTGCAATCGGATTAAAGAGAAGAAAACAAAGAATTAGGGTTTTCTTACTTACCTATCATTTAGGGTTTTCAAAAAAAAAAAATGAAACACGATCTCCTCTTCCTGTTTTTCCTTGGTGTAGGTCGCGACACAGAAGAAAGAAGGAGTGGCGGCTGGATTTGATTTCTAGGGTTTTCTGTTTTGTGTTTTTTTTTTTTTTTTTTGTGTCGGCATAGAAGGAGAACAAAACTCCCGTCCCTTTCTTTTTGTTATACACGGACCAAAGCAGAATTTACACTTGGGCTTTGAGCCCAAGTCCCACTTCTTTCACATTTTGTCTAAAACAGCCCCACAACTAAATACGCACTCTTTATATCGCGACGTGTTTTAATATACGTGTACGTGTTCGTGTTCAACTTTCTGAAACGTAATACTCTTTCTATAACTAACGTAATACGTTCGATAGTATTTATTTTCCTGAAATATTAATTTGTAATATTTAAATAAAACTGAATGCGTAATTTACTGTTAACGTTTAATTATTTCTGTAAAATAATTAATTCATCTGTAATATTTTCTGAGACTAAATACTTATTAACTGAGTAACTGTAATATTTATAGTATTTAAATAAACTGGAAATGCGTATTTTAATTTCTGCATTTATGTCTCTGTCTAATATTAATACTTATATAATTTATTAAAATTAAGCCACGTATTTAAATGTTCTGATTTTTAAATACGGGTTTTACAATCGTAGTACCGGAATACTTCCCAAATACTATACACCGTTTTTGTATGTGGCATATCATGCAAAAGTTGGTTACAAAGGTATGTTCTCACTTGTCTGTTGTAAAACATTACTGTCCTAGTTTACCTTTTTTTTGCTTTGTTTCTCGTGCACGTTTTAAGCGACTCAGTGATGAACATGGAAAATTGTTTGGTTTCTTAAAGTATCTATGTTAGAAATACGTTTTTACGTATATTAGAAGCATCGATCACTCCACAATATTATTAATGTTGTAATAGCTCGTAGTTAGTGTTACTTATTAAGTTAAGTAAGAAACCGACCCATGGGCTTGTCATGGGTCGGCCCAAGCCCAATATAGGCCTTGGATATAAATACCCCTTTCCACCATGGAAAGGGGTTGGTTGTTGATCATTCCACATTATCATTTAATAAAAACACATAGTTTCTCTCTCACTTTCTCTCTCTAGTTTCTCTCTCTAGAAATCTTCAACCCACTTCATAGATTCATAGGTTATCAAGATTCTACATTTGGTATCAGAGCTATGGAGTGATTTAAGGTAATGATTTGTGTTGTTATTTAGTTTTTGATTGTATTAGTGTTCTTTAAGAAGATCCATCTTGATTCTTGGAGTTTTTGGTGATTTTGTGATTAGGATTAGTAGATAAGTATTAGCTTTTACTTATTATTGTAGAAATCACAAAACTTTTTGGGTTATTTGGTAAAAATCTGGGTTTATTTCATCATTTTTTTTGATCGACTGGTGCTCGAACAAAGTTTCTGTTTCCCAGAAAAAGTTCCGAACCAAAAGTTCCGGATCAACCAAAGTTCCGGATCAAAAAGTTCCGAACCAAAAGTTCCGGATCAAGGAAAGTTCCGGATCAAAAAGTTCCGAACCAAAAGTTCCGGATCAAGGAATGTTCCGGATCAAGGAAAGTTCCGGATCAAAAGTTCCGAACCAAAAGTTCCGGATCAAGGAAAGTTCCAGATCAAGGAAAGTTCCGGATCAAGACAAAGTTCCGAATCAAGAAGTTCCGAACCAAAAGTTTCGGATCAAGGAAAGTTCCGGATCAAATCTTCCGAACCAAAAGTTCCGGATCAAGGAGTTCCGAGTCAAAATCTTCCGAATCAACACTTCCGAATCAACAAAAGTTCCGGATCAAGGGATATTTTACTTGTTTTTTTGACGATTTTTTAGAGGATTTAATCTTGGTTTCTTACAACAAAAACTCAACACAATTCACAAGCTTTACTTCACTGCTCGATCAACCGATAATCTTTGTCTCTTTGAAGTGAACCAAAATGAATCCGAATTCATTAATGCCTCAGATGACATCACTTACGGACATTTCCGTCATTATGGGAACGGATAATCGCCCTCCAATGCTCATTAAAGAAGTCTTTGAAGCATGGCAAGGCCGTATGATGTCATACCTTAAGGGAAAACCGATATATGGGAGGCTTATGGTTAAGTCAATTCTAAATGGTCCACTTGACTATGGTACCATCGTGGTTAACAATGTGACTCGACCAAGGGAGTTTGAAGAACTTACACCAGCTCAACAACTTGTTGCCGATGCAGACGAAAAGGCTCTTCAAACCATTCTCCAAGCTCTTCCACATGATATCTATCGGATGGTAAGTCAGTATACGATGGCAAAGGATTTATGGGAACGTCTAAAGGTGTTGCTACAAGGTACGTCTCTTACCAAACAGGAAAGGGAATGTCAGTTGTATGATCTGTTTGATAGATTCACGTACAGCCCAGGGGAAACGCTTCACGACTATTACTTCAGATTCACTACTCTCATGAATGATCTGAATGTATACAATCTCGTGATTTCTCCATTCCAGGTTAACACCAAATTTTTGAATACTTTACCTCAAGCTGAATGGGGTGAGTATATTACCGATGTTAAGTTAACCAGGGATTTGCATAAGTGCAATTTAGATCAACTCTATGCTTTTCTTCAGCAGCATGAGAAACACGTGATCATGCACCGTTCGCCTCGAGGTATGTACCCTGATTCTTTAGCTTTGATGGCGAATCAACCAAGATTGTCACACAACAACACTCCTTATATCTTGGGACACCAAGCCTATCATCCATCACCTTACATGACACCAACCTTCCCCCAATATTCGATTCTACCGCAACCACCCACCTCACATCAGCAACAATATCGGTTTAATGCACCTTCATCACAATATGCTTCACAACCTCACCCAGCAAGCATTGCACCTTATGCTCAGTCTTCATATTCTTCTTATCAAGAGAATGCAGCATATCCATCAAGCTACTCTGACCACATGAGTGTTCCTTCTAGTGCTTATGCAGCTCAACAAGACCAAGCACTTTATTGTGATGATGATGAAGTCCCCATTCCTGAATTCAAACAAGGAACTGACCCAGTTGAAGTGTTAGCCACTATGTCTGCTTATCTCACAAGGACTTTAAGCAAACGAGGATTTAGAGGACCAGCTCCTACTAAGAATCAGCTGAGGAGTTCATCCAATTCTCGCCAACAAGCTACTATTGAGAATGGCAGGGTAATGGTTCAACCTATTCAACCTTATCAGGGGAGACCTACTACATCAACCACCAATGCACGCACGGTCAATCATGCTCCAATGGTCAACACTCCTCCACGGGCTAATTCTACAAGCAAGTTGAGAATGATTACATGCTACAATTGTAAGGAAGAAGGTCACATGTCCAGGGATTGCAAAAAACCCAAGAGGAGAAGGGATGGTCAATGGTTTGCAGAGAAGATTTATCTGTTAACGCTCAGGCACAAGGAAGGGAACTTGATGAAGAGGAGCTTGCATTTCTTGCTAATCCAGGGATTGCTGAACAAGACGTTGTCACTACACAGAATGCAGCATACCAAGCAGATGATCTTGATGCTTATGATTCAGACTGTGATGAACTTCAATCAGCACAAGCAGCTCTTATGGCAACTATCTCTAGCTTAGGGCCAGAAAAAAGATCTGAAGTACGTATTAATACCACTGATAATACCACTGATACTAGTATTCAACCACATCAAGTTGTGCAAGAGCGTGCTGATTCGAATGAGTCTTCGGTGGTGAGTCTTTCAAATGAGGAGACAATCAATGATAGTAATATCAATGTGAGTCCCTAGACTTTGAGTGAATCACAACCGGGAGCCATTTCGCATACGCATACTCCTGCTCAACAAGATTTGGTCATGGTTCCTGCTACATTACTTAGCCAAATGAATACTGCACTCTTAGAAACCCTTGCTAAGAATAAGAATTTGTCTGGTGAGCTTGCCTTATGCAACGAGAAAGTTCAAACTTTGGAATTAGTTCCTTCGTCTAGTGTTCTCACTAATCCCGAATATGATCATTTTCGAAACAAACAAATGGGTCATTTGCAAGAAATTTAAACCTTAAGAGCAGATCTTTCTAACGAACTTAAAGAAAAAGAGTTAGTGGTCACTAATTTTCAAAAACTTCAAACGGATTTTGAATTACTCGAGTCTAAGAAGAATGAAATGGAAATTAATGCGGCTAATAAGATTAGAAGTCTAGATTACTTGCTTTTAAGACAATACGTTGCCTCTCAACTAGTGCACTTATTTGATGCTTCGTTTAGAGAATTTAACTTATCAGGTCAAAAAGGCCTTCCCCCTAACCCACGGTATGCAAAACAAGCTTTTAGCCATAGTCCAAGACTTTATAATGCAACCCAATTAGGATTGGTCTTAGACCCGATTGTTATTTTCGATGATCGCACAAATAAGGATCTAGTTGATGAGAATCGGTCATACAACTTTGCAAAATATCCCGATTGTGATTATTTTAAAATGAATCAGGAGCTTGCTAAAACGGATTTTAGAATTCGCTTCCATATGGACAAAGATCTCATTACAGCACCAACCTACATGTTAAATGAAGAAAACCCTAGTACACTTCCTACACTTGTCAAAATGGAAGGTCCTAAGGAAATTCCAAAGGATCTTCCACCTGTTAGCACTGTATGGTTAAACTTGCAAGAGATTAATCAATACTTTACTAATTTTGACAAGGTCATTTTGGAATGTACGACTTCAAATGGCCTAAACGCCGGAGAATGGGCTTTCGAACACATGAACGAGGTGTTTAAGAATGAGATCAATCCGTTTGTCGAAAGTCTAAAAGGAAGTTTTGCATCTCTTAAGGAAAATCTTGAGTTTGAAATTGCTGAAGTTCAAAAAGTGTTTTATGAAATGGACACCGCTTACGAACTACAATTAATTGAAAAGGAAAAGATTTTATCCGAATATGACCGATTCTTGTCCCAAGTAATTTCGTGTGATGTACTTACTACTGTGAATGTTAATTATTCGAATGAGCTTACATCCGCTATGATTAACTGTGATGCTGTGAATATATGTGATGATGTGTGTGATCTCTCTGTAAATGTTGCTGATACTGTAAATGAGGTAGATAATCATTCTTGTCACGAATCTAACGCTGAATTTTTAAAGCTACAAGATTCTTACAATTTACTTTCAAAACGCTTTAATCAACTTGAACAACATTGTATATCTTTAGAATTAAAACAACAAACTCAAAATGAGGATCTTTTGATAACAAATGGTTGTGAAAACGGTGTTGAGACGAGTGACAAGATGATTGCAATAGTTAAGGCATTAGAGGAAGAGATTATGAGATTGAAGAGAGATGTGTCATCAAATGAAACACTAAAATTGGAACTAGAGGCTGCAGAGTCTAAAAACCAGGACTTAGAAATTAGACTTTCGTCTATTCTAGGGGAGATGGATCGTGCAAGACAGGGAATGTCCAAACTTTATGGTTCACTAGAAGAACGCTTCGCTTTTAATGCGGCACAGCAACAATCTTATGTTGAACAATTGAACAAAAAATGTGAGGAAATCTCTGACTTAAACATCCTGCTCATTGACAAAAATATGGTTTTGGCCGAGTTAAAGGAGACACTTCTTCTCACCCGACAAGAAGCTGTTAATAACTTAGCTACCAACTTTGCACCGTCCTCTAGTGCTCCAACAACCAAGTCAGTAGTGCTTTATAAGAACCCGCTCCATAAGAAAAACCCGGTTACCTACGATGATTATATGAGGAATGCAATTAAGCATGTAGATCTTGTTAGGGATATTTTAGACGATCTTTATGCCTTAGATCCCTCAAGTAGCTACTATTACTCAGCTCATGAATATATTAAGCGAGTTCAATATTGCTTAGCATATTTGCAATACATAGGTAAACCAGGTTCTGCACTACTCACTAATCGACCCATTGCTGTAACTCCATTCAATAAGACCCCAGGAGCAAAACCGTCATTGGCACAATCAAGTAAGGCACCTTTAAAATCTGTTGCTAATGTTCCCACTTTGCCTTCTACAGGAGTAAAAGAGTCTACTAAGGCTAAAGGATCGCCACTCAAGAAAGATAAGATCAAGCCCTCCACTAGTAGTACCAACAAGAAGAAAGTAGAAGCTCACCATAGGAATGTTAGTTCAGATTTAAATAAAAAGAATCATGTTAAGACTAAAAGCTCTGCGCCTGTGCAGCAGCCTAAACCATTTGTGAATTCTGATTTGAAATGTTGGAATTGTAATGAATGTATGTTTTCCTAACGTCATGATTTATGTCTTATTGATCATGTGAATGAAATGAATGCCATTAGGAATGATCTTAAATGGAAGCCAACTGGTAGAACTCGTGCCCAAGTTGGCTGGCAATGGCGTCCCACTGGTAGGACCTTTACATTAGATGGAAAAATGTGCCATTTAACTAGGAATGCATCCATTGAGGTTAGGTCTGAGCGTCCTTTAGTTAGGCACACTAGCACTAAAGTATGGAAATAGCGCCCTTTAATTAGGTCAGCCCCCACTATAGTGCCTATCAGTGAAGAAATACCTCAGGATTTAAGCCAACTAGAATCTACACCACCAACTAGGAAGAAGAAGGCTAGGAAATCTAAGAAACCTAAAGTTAGCAAATCTAAGATTATTAAATCTGTACCTGCTAATAACAAGGAACATTCAGATTCCGATACCTCTACATTGTCCTCGTCTGGTGATATTTTCAGGTGGTCCAAATCATCCTCTGGTATTTGGACTCCGGTTGTTCAAAGCATATGACCGGAGATTGCTCGATGCTCCGAAATTTCGTCAGCAAGTTTCTTGGAACGGTTAAATTCGGTAATGATCATATTGCAAAGATAATGGGGTATGGTGAATATCAGATTGGAAACGTTATGATTTCAAGGATACTATGTAGAAGGTCTTGGTCATAATTTATTTTCAGTAGGACAGTTTTGTGATTCCAACCTAGAGGTTGCTTTTCGACAACATACTTGTTTCATCCGCAACTTGGAAGGAAAAGACTTGTTGAAGGGATCTCGTGGTGCAAATCTTTATACGTTGTCCCTACAAGACATGATGGCCGCCTCTCCAGTATGTCTTCTCTCTAAAGCATCTAAGACCAAGTCATGGTTATGGCATCGCAGATTATCTCATCTCAACTTTGATGCTATTAATCATTTGGCTAAAAACGAATTAGTTCGTGGTCTTCCAAAGCTCAAATTTCACAAGGATCATTTATGTTCCGCGTGTTCAAGGGGGAAAAGTACCAAGAAATCATACAAGCCCAAAGCTGAAGACACCAATCAAGAAAAACTTCATCTTTTGCATATGGATCTTTGTGGGCCAATGAGAACTGAAAGTGTGAGCGGTAAGAAATTCATTCTTGTTATTGTGGATGATTTCTCCAGGTTTACATGGGTTAGATTTCTACGTACAAAGGATGAAGCACCGAAGGCTATCATTACTTTTCTGAAATTCATTCAGGTACGTTTGAATACTACTGTTCGCCGTATTCGTACAGATAATGGAACAGAGTTCGTCAACCAGACTCTTCGTGCTTACTATGTAGATGTTGGTATCTCACATGAAACATCCGTTGCACGTACTCCACAACAAAACGGTGTCGTTGAAAGACGGAATCGTACGCTTATGGAAGCTGCTAGGACTATGCTGATTTATGCGAACGCTCCATTGTTCTTGTGGGCAGAAGCTATATCTACTGCATGTTTCACCAAAAACCGCTCTATCATTCGGAAACGCCATGGAAAAACACCTTACGAGCTTCTACATGATCGTAAACCCGATGTTTCATTCTTTCATGTGTTTGGTGCTCTTTGTTATCCAAACATTAATAGTGAGAACTTGGGCAAGCTTCAACCGAAAGCCGATATAGGTTTTTCATTGGTTACTCACCCTCCAAGAAAGCATACCGAATTTACAACCGTCGTCTTGGTAAGATAGTAGAAACTATGGACGCAAATTTCGATGAGCTGACAGTGATGGCTTCTGAGCAACGCAGCTCTGAACCCGCGCTTCATGAGATGGGAACCGGTGCTATTAGTTCCGGATTAGTTCCCAATAATCCTACTTCTACATCATTTTTACCACCTACAAGGCCCGAGTGGGATAAACTGTTTCAACCGTTGTTTGATGAATTCTTTGATCCCCCAAATGATGAAGTTCCAACACCTGTAGTGATAGCTCCAATCCCTGAAGTTGTTGCTCAAGCAAATGAAGCTTTATCTAATGCATATTCAATTAACATTGAACCGGATGCACCTTTACCAAGTGATTCTCAAACTACACCTGAATCGTCACCCTTACTTGTGCCTAATGATGTTGAAGAGGATTCTATTGATCACGATTTGGAATATGCTCACCTACAAGAGCTTCCTTTCTTTGGTGTACCGATACCTGAAAACCCTTCAGCCGCGTCTACCTCAGAAGAAGCTCCTTCTATTGTTCACTTCAGACCACCACGGATTGAAAAACATAGCACCAAATGGACAAAAGATCACCCAATTAGGAATGTCATTGGTAATCTTGATCGACCAGTCTCTACACGCCATCAATTACAAGAGAGTGCACTCTATTGCTATTTTGATGCATTTCTCTCCGAAGTTGAACCTAAAAATTGGCAACAGGCTATGACTCAATCATCTTGGATTGAAGCCATGCAGGAGAAACTAAATGAATTCCAAAGACTTGAAGTATGGGAATTAGTTCCTCTCCCTGACAAGGTTAACATCCTTACTTTGTTATGGGTTTATAAGGTTAAACTCGATGAGATGGGTGCAATATTGAAAAATAAGGCTAGATTGGTTGCTAGAGGATATAAACAAGCCTTGGGTATAGACTTTGAAGAATCTTTTACTCCTGTTGCAAGATTGGAGGCTATTAGACTATTCCTTGCGTATGCTGCTCATATGAACATGATCGTCTATCAAATGGATGTGAAGACGGCATTTTTGAACAGTGAACTAAGGGAAGAAGTCTATGTTAGTCAGCCGGATGGGTTCGTTAGCATGGAGTTTCCTAATCATGTGTACAAGCTTAAGAAGGCTCTCTATGGGTTGAAACAAGCTCCACGCGCGTGGTATGATCTCCTTTCAACATATCTCATCTTGGAAGGCTTCTCCAAAGGCAAGGTGGACCCCACTCTATTCACTCTCAAGGAGGACAACGACATGATTCTGGTACAAATTTATGTTGATGATATAATATTTGTTGCCTCTAACATAGAATTGTCCAAACGCTTTGAGAAGATAATGTCCACACGCTTTCAGATGTCAATGATGGGAAAATTTTCATTTTTCTTAGGATTACAAATTTCTCATAATCCCAAAGGCATCTTTATTAATCAATCAAAATATGCTCTAGAATCTTTAAAGAAATATAACTTTGAAAATTGTGACCCCGTGGACACTCCAATGGTGGAGAAATCCAAGTTAGATGAAGATAGGAATGGGATTATTGTCGATCCGAAACTTTACCGTGGAATGATCGGCATCCTTCTCTATCTGACTGCTAGCAGGCCTGATTTGCAATTTGCCGTATGCATGTGTGCCCGGTATCAGGCTCGGCCTACCGAAAAGCACCTACATGTTGTTAAAAGGATATTTCGGTATCTCAAAGGAACACTTCATCGTGGTCTATGGTATCCGAAAGATTCCTCTATTGCTTTAATATCATACGCAGATGCCGATCATGCTGGGTGTCAAGACACGAGGCGTAGCACTTCTGGGTCTGTGCAACTCCTTGGAGACAGATTGATCAGTTGGTCTTCAAAAAGGCAGAAAAGCGCTGCAATTTCTAGCACGGAGGCTGAATACATCGCCATGTCCGGTTGTTGTGCTCAAGTCCTTTGGATGAGATCACAATTAACTGACTACGGTTTGGGATTCAACAAAATCCCGATGTATTGTGACAATAAGAGCGCCATTGCCCTTTGCTGCAACTATGTTCAACACTCCCGGGCCAAGCACATAGACATTCTCTACCATTTCATTAAAGAGCAGGTGGAGAACGGAGTGATTGAGCTGTATTTTGTCACTACTGAGTACCAGCTGGCAGATATGTTCACCAAAGCCTTAGATCGAGGATGAATCGAGTTTTTGATCGACAAGCTTGGCATGAAATCATTCACTCCAGCGACTCTCAAAGATTTGGCAGAAGAATCAGCTGAATAGTGGTGGTAAACTATTCAGGCGTATCCTTTGTTCGTGATCATGTATATTATCGTAAATATATAAACCACAAAAAGAAAAATACAAAAATATAAAACCAAGAAAAAACCATAAAAAAAATATAAAACCTAGAAAAACCATAAAAATTATAAAATCAAGAAAAACCAAAAATATTTTTCGTTTTTAAAATCGGGCATGTCTTTTAGTACAGTAATATTTACGGCTTTAGAAATGTCGATCAATATTGACACGGCGCCATAAATAGAGTCCGTATAAAAGTTGTACATTTTTAAAACATGCCGATTATGGCTTGTAGTTATTTCAGACTACAACCCGGTTTTCTTATTAAAGTCACGTATTTCCTTGGAAAACGTTGGCTCACAACGGGAATTAATTTTCTCGGGCATGATTTACAAGCCAAATCATGCAAAGGGATCAAGTTTACTTTATAACTTGGTCTAACACGAGTTAGTGTACGTCTCAGTGCATTAATTTGTCAAAATAAGAGAAATATTATTGCCACCACGAATCAATCTTTTTTAAGATATTAATTGGAAATGTTTTCATCAATATTTGACTCTTTAAACAATGACTACAGCTCTTTAAATAGAAAACGGGTCATCGTTTAAGGGGGAGAAAATATTAAATCATCTTCGTCATAAAAACGATTTTCAAAAGTGTTTGTGGAAAATTAATTGGCTAAATGGTTTATGAGTGGTCTTGCTTTAGAATACGACTTGTGGTCGTTTAATGTGATAGGAATTGCTTTAAGGTCTTGGAGATTTGCTAATAGGTTGCGATGCTTAAGTTGTGTGAAGGTTAAGTTGGCGAAATTTAACAATGGTTAGGAAAAATGAAAAGATAAGTTATAAACCAAAAAGGAAAAGAATAGAAAAGTATAGGGACTTAAGGTAACATTTGTGAAAGTTGTAAAATTTTTACCTAGTCAAATTGAACCCCCCCGTCTCTTTCTTATTCTTTCTCTCTTCTGTTTCAAAGTCTTCCGCCATTAACACACACATAACACACACACAAGCTTTCACAAATCGCGTTCTAATCAACTCAATCCATTTCATTCGATCTAAAAGGTATTAACATTGAATCTTTAACTTATAATTCGCCTAAATTCATCATTTAGTCTGTTAATTGATTCGGGTACTCAAATTTATTAAATTAGGGTTCGTTTGCCTAATTAGGGATTAATTGATTAGGGTTTTTGATGGGTTTTGCTCGGAATATCATTAGAATGTGTGTAGTTGCTTTAGAATGCCTTAGAACTCACAAACGCGACTAGATTAATCATTAATAGGCTGCGTTGAGAACTTCCGGATGAACAAGATTATGAACTTCCGAATGAAGGAAGTTCCGGATGAACTTCCGAATAAAGAAGTTCCGGATGAACTTCCGAATGAAGAAGTTCCGGATGAACTTCCGAATGAAGAAGTTCCGGATGAACTTCCGAATGAAGAAGTTCCGAATGAACTTCCGAATGAAGAAGTTCCGAGTGAACTTCCGAATGAAGAAGTTCCGAATGAACTTCCGAATGAAGAAGTTCCGAATGAAGAAGTTCTGAACGAACTTCCGAATGAAGAAGTTCTGAGTGAACTTCCGAATGAAGAAGTTCCGAGTGAACTTCCGAATGAAGAAGTTTCGAGTGAAATTCCGAATGAAGAAGTTCCGAGTGAACTTCCGAATGAAGAAGTTCCGAATGAAGGACTTCCGAATGAAGAGTTCCGAATGAAGGACTTCCGAATGAAGAGTTCCGAATGAAGGACTTCCGAATGAAGAGTTCCGAATGAAGGACTTCCGAATGAAGAGTTCTGAATGAAGAGTTCCGAATGAAGAGTTCCGGATGAAGGGTTATTTGATTGATAGTTGTTTTCCTGTTATAAGTACTTGTTGAAATGTATTATGCTTAGAAGTCATAATGATGTATATCTATATATTTTTTGTGCATCAACCTTTTATGTCTTATCTTAAGCAGATACGATGACTAATCCAATAGTACAAGCAATCCAAGACTCTAGAGCAGCCGCAATTGCCGAAGCACGAACCCTTAAGTTCATACCAAACAATTACCGGCTGAAGCAAGTCTCAAAATCCACTCACCCTGGATTTAAAGTCGCCATAGCAATCCTTGATCACTCCCACTTCAAGAATGCTTTAAGGAGTACTGCCTCGGTGCCATATGATTACATGTATGAGTTCTGGGCTACCAAGGAAAGTACCTCAAACAAGATCACCTTCACTCTCGACAACAAGCAGCAGACACTTACAGTTTCAGATTTCCGCAAGATTTTTGGAATACGGGATACACCCAAAGGTATGTCATTTTCTAGGGATCCTACCAAAGACGAACTCATGGAGATGTTCGATGCTCTTGGATGTCCTGACATACGAGTAGTGTCTGAGTTTACCACCGCTAAAGTAGGTCAACCTTGGAGAGCAATCTTGGGTATTCTCAGTAGATGTCTCACACCTAAAACATCTGGGCATGATGCTTTGCGTAGTCCAATCATGAACATCTTCTATGGCATGTACAAAGGCTCAAATGCAGATTATGCATTATTGATGTGGGAAGAATTTAACTTTCAACTCTTCTAAAACAAGAAGCTGAAGACTAATTTCTTTCCTTACCCTCGGTTTATCAAGCTTATTATTAACTATTTCATGAAGAATGATGTCTCTATTGATAAGTGTGCAACAAGTCGTCATCACACTAAAGAGGCTGATCACACTGTGGATCTAAGGCAAGAAGGACCATCTGGTGGTGTTATTCCTGGTCCTATTCCCGATTATCTTCTGACGGATAGAATTAAAGCTTCAGCTGATTACAAACTACTGCTACTAGAAATCAAGAAGCTAAAAGCAAGCCTTCAGACAGTAGAAGACTCATCTACTACGGTCAAGAGTAAAGGTAAACGCAAGCAACCAGCTGCTTTACCTGAAACCGAAACCAAGAAGAAGAAGACTGAGGCTAAGAAGGGAAAAAGGCACTGCTGATGAGTTTGTTCTACGTGACGAATAAAATGTTGATGATCCTACTCTTGACAAGGCTGAGAGAAAATTAATGAAGATAGCTATTGAAAGGAGTAGGAAAGACACGGGAGGTAGTGGTTCGGGTGCACAGATGAATGTTGAAGAAGAGTACGAGGAGCCAGAGGATATTGATGAGTTTGGATCACCTGAAAGGTATTCTACTTCGAAGGAGACATCCATCCCTGTTTCAGCAAGTGTTGAAAAGGAGTCCGGTGCTCCTACAATCATGGTACCTACTCAGCCTTTAGTAACTCAACCTCCACCAATACAGCCCTTACCAACCCGACCGGTTTCAACACCATTCCTTCCACCTCCAATAACTCCCATCCTCAGTACTGTGGTTACAACCGAGCCTCTTCAACCAACCCAGAGTAGCTCTGCATCATCTTCAATGGCTGCATTTGTAATGGCAGAAATGTTGGATAAACATACGGATAATCAAAAAAGAGAGATGAATGAACTTCGCCAAGAGCTACTTAGACGAGTTCAAAGTGAAGAAGCATCTAAGAAAGCCCAAGAATAGATGCTTGCTAAGTTTGCTGCAGAGATGGAGTTGACACGTAAAGCTCATGCAGAAGAACTAGCTCAGGTTAAGCAGGCTGAAGCTGATAAGCATGCTGCACGAATCACGAGACTTCAAGCTATGAGGGATAAATATAAGGAGCAGAAAGAAATACTTGAAGCTTCTGTTGAAGAGAGAGTGAAAGAATCCGTTGAGTCCATTATGCCAAAACTGCGTGATGAGTTGAAGACACTCGCGGCTGATAACTTGATGATCAAGTCATCCAATCCTTCTGAATCCGCCTACAAAATTGCCTATGATTTAACGGATTTTGAATTAAAGAAGATCCTCAAAGCTCGTATGAGGGAACTTGGATCTTTTGATAAATCTAAGATTCAACGGACACTCTACAAATCACTGAATGAAGCAATTATGGAGGATGATCGGTTGTTCAAAATGTTTGGAAGTGTGGTACCTTACCACATTCTGCCTGAGGAGGAAAAAGATGACAGTGAACAGGAAGAGGGTACTGGTGAAGAAGAAGAGGAAGAAGAAGGAGAAGAAGAAGAAGAAGATGATGATGATGGTGACGATGGTGGTGATGATGATGAGGATGATGATGATGATGATGGTGGTGATGGAAATGAGGAGAGTGCTAAGGAAAGCAACGAGGGTGACGATGAGGATGATGATGGTAAACAGCCTAAAAAGGGGGACAAGGTAGCCAGCACAAAGAAACCATCTAAGTCTGGTACCAAGTCTCAAAAAGATGCTGCGCAGAAGGAAAAATCCACCTCAACGGAATCAAGACGATCCAAGTGGCGCCACGATGTGAATGCTACTACGGCGTCATCGATTCCCGGTACATCTATTGTTGTGTCTATACCTGTTACCACTAACCTTGTTAGTTCTGTTGTTGCTCCTGTGATTGCAGAGTCAGTAACTGAACCTGAAGCTGCACAACACTCGCCTGTTCATGACACCGCCGAGATACCTGAATCAGAACCAGCACGTGTTCATGTCTCTACTCCTCTACAACAAGAACCACAATCTACTGTTCCTGAGTCAAGCACACGGGACTGGGCAGACACATTGGAGATTGACGAGACTGCACCGCCACAAGCTTGGATCACGGCAGCGGCTCAATATGATCCAATCACAGAAGCTGACAGAGATGTTCTATATCTCCGTATCCGTAGTCCGATTGACTTGTGTGCATTTCTGGCTCATGAGTATAAATCTTCGGTCACTCCGTCGTTGGTAAAGAGAGCGCTAAAGGATAAGAGAATTCGCGCCAAAACCAGGTTAACCCGAATGGAGTTCGAGTATTATGCTGACGAGGTCCTGAAAGCTCTTAACACCGTTCAAAGGCCAGGCCTTCATGAATCAGAAAGATCTCCACCTCCACTTGATCCTTCTCAAGATAATCAAATCGCTCTCGACTTCTTCGTCACCTATGATCTTGAGTATCTCCTCAAGGGTTCATCAAAGTACGCAACCTCCCTGACCTTGCTGAAAGCTGCCAACTGGGGGACAATACCCTGGATCGAGGAAAAGGTAAACCGACTCTGGGTCCCAAGGGTAACACGTAATTATGATATGTATGCTGTTATAGGTGCATCTCATTGGGACGAACGAGTCCGAAGGGTGTACAGAGGTTGCTGCTTAGCTAATTCAGGAAGCAACGTTAGATCCGATATTCGCATCTCCAACATTTTGGGACTGAAAACTGAAGCCAAGAATGGCTATTATCATGTGACGGAGATTCGTCTAAAAAGGGAGGATGACAGAGAATACAAAATCCAGCAGGGAGATTTTTCTATCATTCGCCTTGAGGATATCGAAGACATGTTGCTTATGATGACCCGGGATCAACTCTCCCATATTGCTCGTGAAGACATTATTGCCTTGAATACAGCACTTCGTATGTTCACACGAAGCGTCGTTATCAAGAAACGAGTTGAAGATCTTCAATTGGGAGTCGAAAGCTACCAAAGGAAGCTTAACCTCACCCGTCCAATGAACCAAGTTCTACCTCAACATGTCGATAGATGTCCCTATACCGGCATTACTGTTCCGAATTACAGGATTTTCTACTTGAACAGTCGAGGGATAATGAAGTTTATGAGGGTAGGTGAGCTTTATAAGTACAGTGATGGGACTCTCATTTACGTCAGAGGAAAATTGGAGCATCTTAATTCGGGTGGGTCTTTACCAGAGATGATTGAGGATTGGCATCAAGGTTATCGGCAAATGGCGAAGTATGTGATCAAGAAGATTGATCAAAAGCTCCGTGAACGTAGATTGATGAGGAGCTTAGAAAGATTCGTTGGTGGTAGACCACATGGAGTGCACCACAAGTTACTGCAACGATCCATCTAATGGATCGTACATCTCAGGTCTACTCTATATTGGTTTTTAATTGTGAATATGTAAATTTGTGAATATTGTGCTTTTATGGCTTGATGTAGTGTTAAGGTATGATAATTTTTCAAGAATTTCTCACGAGATTCTAAATCTTTCAAAATATATCATACTAAAGCACTACAACTATCCCTTGTTAATTTAAGGGGGAGCATTAACATGTTCTATGGCCAAACATCGATTTCATTTTTACCCAAAGACCGGTTAATCCATTCAATATCCCAAATATTAATGGTTAACATTTTGGATAAGGGGAGAAAATGGGATTAAGGAGAATTAAATGATACTTGGCTAAAAGATGAAAAAGACTTAACGATAATCCAACTTAATATGTGTAAAGCACGTGTTAAGGGGGAGCGTTTTTGATGAACAAAACACCTAAGGTACAAAACTTTTGATTTCAATATCACAAGTACCTTAAGTGATTTTCAATGATTTTTCATGGTGGCTATACTTTCCCAAAACACGCTTAATTCACGACGAATGTGGTGACAAAAGGGTGGTAGGAATAGGTTTAGTCCAATGATTCATCAGAGCCGATGGAATCTTCCCAAGGACAATTCGCTAGATAGAATTAGAAGTCCTAGGAAAGTTGGAGAAAGATTGTGAACGTAGCTGAATGCCGACCAAGTACTTAAGCTAGCACTGGAACAATCACAACAAGGTGCTAGCTATGACGTATTGGTAAGCATTGAAGGGGTTGAAGAATGAAAAAGAATTGTAAAGATAAAGGGTGTAAAGAAAGAAGCCCTCCTTACAACTTTAGGCAGAAACCGGGTCAATACATATGCTATTGAGATCATTTTTGTTAATGATTCTCGATATTAAAGAAAGACATCATGGACCCAGTGATGCAATGCACAACCCTTCCCAGCTAACTCAAATATCTCTCAAAAGGTATTTGTTTTAATCAAACGGAGATCAACACGTTATCTATTGGTTTATTCACTCCGAATAGACTGATATTGAAAAGGTGGCACTCCTCTCCAGCCATCGCTCACTAAATCAAAACGCACTATCGAGTCTAAAGCCACGAGATCATCAAAAGTCTCATTACGACACTTTCCATTTATTCCTTGCTTTCTCACACACTGTGAAAAGTAAGAGATTTTTATGAGTCCTACGCAGTATTCTTGTAATATTGCCAGAACATCCGAGTAATACGCAAGTATTACAATGAAGATGGAAATCCTGCTTGAGACAACATCAAACAAGCTCATGGTAGGTTATACGTGCGGTTCTTTTAGAACCAATCTTGTGAAAAACTTGAAAGAAACAATAGTTTAATTCTTAATTGAACTTAAACTCGTTCCAGGCCTCTACGCATTATCATATGATCTTGCCAGAACACTCAGAGTGACTCTTTATAGATCACAGTGATGAGTGGAAATCCTTCTAGTGTTATCATCAAACAGCACTTGGTAGGTGACGTGCAAGATTCTTTATGAATTAAGCTCGTGATAACTAGAAAGCAACGATGGTGAAAATCTTAACTGAAATTCACTTGTTCCAGGTTTCATAAATTGACGGCTTCAATCA
This sequence comes from Glebionis coronaria, assembly GCA_025667525.1. Lineage (NCBI taxonomy): Eukaryota > Viridiplantae > Streptophyta > Magnoliopsida > Asterales > Asteraceae > Glebionis > Glebionis coronaria. The sequence goes on from JANFOE010002376.1 coordinate 38,761, forward strand.
CAAGGATAATTTATCCAAGTGATTCACTCTTTATGTTCGCAGTCAGCTTTGGACGGTCGAATAAAGAGAACGGGTTTACCCGCGAAATCCTGTCAGGAAGTTACTTAATTGAAACTATCCGTCACGGGTACGATATCTAATATCGTCCAACGGTCTTCACCGACCGGAGGTAAAATGCTACCGAATTAGAATAAAATGTCAAAGCCATTTTATTCGTGTCGTTGCTGTGTACCTGTTAAAGACGGTGGTGTTGCTGTGTACCAGTTGAAGACGGTGGTGTTGCGGTGTACCTGTAGAAATCGTTCCCACATGCTTATGTTTTTCTGCATCAAAGTTCAGCAAAATTCAAGAAATGGAAAATGAAGTCTTCTGCTGTACCAAACTCTGAAGCTTTCGAGAATTCAACAAAAAGACATAAGTGTGTGGAACATGGAGTCACGAGGAGGCAAGTTTCACAAGAAGGCAAAGATCGCACGTGATTGGTCAAAAGAACAATGCTCTCAAGCCAAAGCCTAAAAGATCAAATCAAAATATTCACAACAAAAAGAAAGAAGAAAAGACTACGAGCTGAAGAACGAAGACTTAGTACAGTATGCTAGGTTTAGAACTTTGTAAACGTGGAGTGACCTCCCTTAGGGGGAGATTGTTAGAAATACGTTTTTACGTATATTAGAAGTATCGGTCACTCCACAATATTATTAATGTTATAATAGCTCGTAGTTAGTGTTACTTATTAAGTTAAGTAAGAAACCGACCCATGGGCTTGTCATGGGTCGGCCCAAGCCCAATATAGGCCTTGGATATAAATACCCCTTTCCACCATGGAAAGGGGTTGGTTGTTGATCATTCCACATTATCATTTAATAAAAACACATAGTTTCTCTATCACTTTCTCTCTCTAGTTTCTCTCTCTAGAAATCTTCAACCCACTTCATAGATTCATAGATTATCAAGATTCTACAATCTATTACTGTTGATTTGTTTTTTTTTCAAATTAATGCACTATCTTTACACTGTAATGTAGTAGTTTTTTAAAGTCATGTTTTTAGAGCTAGAGTTGTTTTGTACAAGTATCTATTAAGTTGGAAATTTTTCATATTAATGCACTATATTTATACTTTAATGAAGTAGTTTTATAAATTTATGAATTTTCAGGTGGGGACTTCAATCTGCAAAAACATAAATTTCAAAGGGCGTATATGTGATATAGTTTGGACCGATCAGATTTTGCTTTTTGAATTTGAAGCAGAGTGGGAACGTATGATTGAGGATTTCCAACTTGGTGATAACAAATGGTTACAAGATATGTTTGACCTACGGGAAAGTTGGATCCCGGCATACTTGTGTGATGTGCTTATGGCAGGCCTCATGCGTACCACCTCTAGGTCTGAAAGCGAGAACCATTTCTTTGGTAAATGGACAAGTAAATATTTGACACTTGTTGAATTTCTTAGCCATTATGAGACGGCTCTCGAGTACCAGAGGTATTTTGATCGTAAGAACGATCACGATTCAAGATATAAGAATCCTAAACTCAAAACTGATCTTCAGACTGAAAAAGAAGCAAGTGCTCTTTATACTCGAACTATATTCTTGGAAGTTCAAAATGAGATATATGCTTCTTATTCCCATTGCATGTCGATAAATGTTGCCCAAGTTGATAATGGTGAGAGATATTCAATTCGTGATATGCAAGCTGAGAACAAAATCAGGGGTGAAAACAACTTTGTTGTTTATCAGGTATGTCTTCTTATATTGTTTATAACTATAATGCAGTAAGTTTTTAGCACTGATGCAGTGTGTTTTTAAATTTTAATATTTTTAAAAACTGTTATGCAGGTGGAGTTTTGTAAATTTGAAATGGAAGTTCAATGTAGCTGTAAACACTACGAGTCATATGGTCTTCTTTGTAGGCACATTTTTTACGTGTTTAGAATGAACAATGTGAAAGAGTTTCCTCAGAAATACTTGAAGAAAAGGTGGTCAATGGATGCTAAGCCTTTCAACGCTACAGTTAGGACAATTGTCAGTGGGTCAGATTCGGTTTTGCAAAGTGATTTTTTTGATTTGTACGAGATTTTTGAATCTACGATTGATCGCTTGGTTCATGACATGGGCATGTTGAAGATTTATAAAGAGCAAATGATGGAGTTGTTGAATAAAGCTAAAATCGATGTTCCAACGGTTCCAAAACTTAACTCGAAAGATATTATTAGTGCAATGCTTGGTGTGAAGGAGCCAACCTCAACTTCAAATGTTATAAATAATTCAACCCTGAGTTCAAATAAAGGATCCGGTGTTCATACGAGGTGGAAGTCAAAAGCTGAGATTGAAAAAGAAGCAGCTAAATCAAGTGACAAGCGGAGGACATGTAGTAAATGTGGGAATAAAGAAGGTCATAATTCCAGAACATGTACAAACGAAAGAATGCAACCATCTAGAAAAATCAAGAAAACATCTCAGGAGGCGCCGGTGACAAGAACTGGTCTCAGATCTAGGCGATATTGATGATGACAATTTGATGCAGCTATTTTTTACATATTGATGCAGCTACTTTTACATATTGATGCAGTTGCTTTTACATACTGGTTCAGCTACTTTTGCATATTGATGCAGTTACTTTCTCATATTGATGCAGTTACTTTTTACATAACAGTTTAAGTACACCTTTTTACATTGTGGCATTTTTTACCTAATAATGCAGTGACTTTTTATAATACAAAGATATCGCTAGTTAAGTCACTTTTTTATGACTTTTTTGTTTCAATATCATCTTTAAAGGTAATGCACTTACATCTGTTATGATTTCATCTTTTTTACATAGTGACATTTTTTAGTCAATAACGCATAAAAATTGTAAGAGAATGAAACTTAAGTTATTCTCGTATGTATCTTTTTTTGTTTCAGTGTTGTGATGCAGTGTTTTTTACATTTTGATGCAGTGAATTTTGCATCACAGATAAAGTATATATTTTTGTTAATTTCATATGTTTAGAAAAACAATCATTGAATTTCAAGAAATAGTTAACATCACTAACAATTACATAAAATTGTGTAAAATCTTCATGTTTACAAGTAGTTTTAAAAAAACAACAAGTACTTCAAGTGTCTTTAGTCATCAATTGACCATTTATCAAATCTAACATCAGACCATTTGACAATTGACTATTGACGATGACCATTTGATGCAGATCTTTAGTCATCAATTGTCTTGCTTACGGTATCACTAAATTTCTTCCACAAAGCTTTATCAAATCTAACATCAGAATCCGTTATAAGCTTTGAAATTTTTGGCTTTTTCCTGAAGTATGATTAGGCGTCCTTCAACAACTTCCCTTTTTTGACGTTAAAATCCATCAGAAGGATTTTGGTCATGTACTTGGCACGAAGCATTTTTAGTTGTGTTTTCTGAGGTGGTCCTTCTTTCTTCAATGGTTGAAAGAAGTTTCGTCTACCAAGATATGTTTCCAAATGCCTCATAACAAATACCTCGCAATCGACAGCATTGTATTTTGTTTTCCAATTAAAAACAACAATGTTAGGTTCAGAAACCAAAATGTCAACGTGTTTTGGGTGTTTATGTCTCTCCAGGTAATTTGTGAAGGAATCAATTTGTGCAAATTTAAATAAACAGTTATGACATTGTAATGCAGTTTTTTTAATACTATGATGCAGTAAAATTATCAATATTATTCATATGGTATAGGACTGTATAAATAGCACCATAAAACATTAACTATGATATAAAACAAGTTATATACTTATAAAAGGTTTTCCTCTATTTAAAATTAAATATATATATATGAGATATAAGACTATAGTCAAATACTTTGATGCAGTGAAATAGCACAATGATGCATTAAGTATGAGACTTACGAGGGCAAATGGGTAAGCACCATATATTTTATCTATATCATCAATGCCGTTATCTATGTTGTCTATGATGTCGATCTCAACGGTCTTCAAATTAAAGCAAATGATATAGAAATGGTTTGATGAAGTATCTTTCGTCATCTTTATTGAAGGAAAAAATACCTGTATATATTTATTATAAATATTTAAATTTATTCTAAACATTCTCACAAATACAATCAGTTAATTCTCATAATAAATATACTTACCAAGTCGACGTTAAGAAAATTTTTCCGTTTTGCTTGAGTTAAAACGTTATGAATATTTTCATCAAAAACTATCATCCTTTCTTGCACATTCTTCCCGACTCAACGGTATGATTAGTCTGTTTTAGTTAACGTCAAACGATTACTAATGATCACAAAATTTAAAGTTCCAAAATAAATAAGTTATATATTTGAATTATTTACAAGCATTCCCGTATGGAAATATACATTTCCATTGCCCGAAAGCTTGTCTCGGTGCTGTTCCTCATGATTTAATACAAAAGACCATAAGTCTAATATGAGTGCCGCAATTTATATTTCAGGGTATAGGCTCAAGAAAAAAACACCTTCTACTCCAACTCCTTTGATGATCTGGTAAACAATCTCACTGTACATTTTGATATAAACATAAACTTTTCAGACGGGTTTATCTATATTTGATGCATTAAAGCAAGGAAGTGATGCAGTGATAAAAATATGTGATGCAAGAGAATATAATGAAAATTCATACAGAGAACATTGAGAAATGATGCATTGTTAATAATATGTGATGCAGTGACAAAAGTAATTGATGCAGTTATATAAATATGTGATGCATAGAATATAATGAAAATTCATACAAAGAACATTGAGAAATGATGCACTGTCAATAATATGTGATGCAGTGACATAAGGAATAGTGATGCAGTTATATAAATATGTGATGTAGTGAATAATGAATAGTGATGCTTTAAAAATAAAATATGATGCTAGAACTTACCATTCGGGTGTGTTATTACCCCATATGTATTCTGCTGTTTTTTCCCCTCTTTAGATAGTGGTTGGCCCAATACGATTTTCCGTTGATAAAATGGCGACGTTAAAGCAGGAGGCATCTTTACTTCACGTTTATCGTTTTTAGTATCATCCGGTGGAGCAATGCAACTAATTGGTGATGCGTGCATATATATTTCATTTTCTTCTATCCTTTTTCTTTTTGCAGGCAGTGACGTAGCTTTTTCTATCTTAGATTTCTTTTCATTCTCTTTGGACAACTGAGTGTTACTTTGCTTTCTACCAAGATCTTTAAGCACTTGTTTTTTAGCCTGTGTCTTTTTAGAGACCTCCTTCCCAACATTTTCGTCTACCATAGTTGTTTCTTTAGCTTGTTCCTTGTTAGATCTTCCTCTTTTACCAGGCTCTTGTCTTAGAACTTAAATTTCAGATAACATATCTCCCTCTATGATGCCTTTAGCATCTAAATTCCAGACATCCTTTTTCAATAATTTCACCCTTATAACATCAAATTTTGTAGTCTTTGCTTCGGTTTGAATTTCTGCTGATAGCGGAATCTCTGTATATTTTTCATGTTGTTCGACAATAGGTTGTGCACTCAATGGTGTATTTCCTTTCAAAGTTCTTGTGTAGTTTTTCAGCAACCTCAATTTCATACTATGAAAAGGTTTACTAATTTGAACTTTTTGAATTTGGGGAGATTTTGGTGCATCTTCAATTAAGAAACTTTTTGGCAAGTTGTCTTCTACTTCAGCTAACAAAGGTAGTTTCATAACCGAGTAGTCCAAAAGATGTTTGTTTACTTCTTCGATAGAAGAAAATTCGGTTATTAATCAGTCGATTTCTTTAATTCCAATTGAAGGAAAGTTAGCTTCTTTGAATATTTTAGAACCTGTAATTAAAACAATCAAAATAATCAATAGTTTTTTTATGAAAAAATAGAATAACTTGTTGTTACTGCATCATAGTTACACTTTACTGCATCATAGCATTTTGTTAACTAGTCATGCATTAAGCTTTATTGATAGTTCACAATCCAGTGCATTACTAATTTAAAAACACAATGATGCAGTGAAATTAATAGACAAGATAAAAAGAATCAAATTAAACAAATTTTTTTTGGAAAAACAGTATAATTTGTTTTAAATGCATCATAGATACAGCTTTACTGCATCATATTGTTTTTGTTAACTAGTGATGCAATGAATTTAAATGAGAACCCAAACTCCAGTGCATTACTATGACAAAAACACTATGATGCAGTTGAATTAATCGGCAAGACTAAAAGAGTGTTTGTAATTTTACTTTCATCTGCTCCCATGATTTCATCAGATTCCATTCCTCCTTGCATTTCATTGTCTTCCATTCCACCTTCTGTATCCATCTCTGTGTCCATGTCAGCGTGAAACACTTCTTCCTCACTATCAAAGAGTAGCGTTTGTGATTGATACTCAAGGAATGAATCATCATAAATGACGATAGCTCCATCTTTATTGTATATTTCATCACATATTTCAGGATTTGCACAATATGTTAATTAAGAGTCAAACTTTTTATAAATATTTAATTGAAATTTACTTTATAAACCAGTTTGCAATATGTTCTTTAACTAGTATATCATTGACTATAATGCTAACTGCATTATAGATTAGTTTATTACTAGTTAAATAAACCTTATGAGGTGGCCGAATTGTAGCATTAAACATAATTACTTTCCTTTGCTTTCGTGGTATTATATATAAGAGGCTCTCCCCTTCGGGAACGAGTAGCCCCCACAGAACTCACTCAGAGATAGCAGTCTCGGCTTGAACCCCGAACTACAACCAGTTTGCTTTCCCGGGGGCAGATAGCCATTAACGAAGTCTGGAGCTGCTCATCGACTCTCTGTAGAACCTATTACTAATTCCCTTTCCTAAGTCTCTTCTTATTGGGCTTTCAGTGGAGATAAGAAGATCCGGCCTTTACTAAGTCCTTTTCAGCCATGAGTCTTGAAGAGGTGAAAACTATCACCAGGTATGCGGACTTTCCTGGAAGTTCTTGGGCACCCTAAAGCAGTCTCTATATCCCAATGCCCTTACTCAAGGAACAAAGCACACCACCGAAGCTATTCACATTAAACCCAAAATAATAGATAAGTTTTAAGTTTTTTCCTAGTTATATTACAGACATTCAAAAGTTGAATTCAAAATATACGATCCTAGATAATAAATATTAGTACAAAAGCAAGAGAAGCGTTAACGTTTATTTACTTTTAGGGGATTTCTTTTTCCCCACTTCCAATTTTTTAGTGGGTGATGCTGTTGCTCCTTTGGTTGATGTTGTCGGTTTTGGCGTCTTGTTCCCCTCTTCAAATTTTTTAGCAGGTGATGTTTTTGCTCCTTTGGTTGATGTTGTCGCTTTTGGCGCCTTGTTCCCCACTTCCAATGCTGCTGCTCCTTCCGTTGATGTTATCCAAGTTGGACCCTTGTTCACCACTTCCAAATTTTTAGTGGGCGATGCTGCTGCTCATACCGCTGATATTGTCCAATTTGGCCCCTTGGTCTTATAGTTTGTCCAATTTATGCTTGCTGACCTTGTCCTTCTCGTCATTTCTAGTGTTGAGTTTGGGGAAGAATTTCCTTCCTCGATTGAACTAAGCGAGATATCTTCATTGTTCTTCCCACCATCAATATGGATATCGGTCAAAGCATCAGCATTCTTATTCGCCACATCAGAGTTTTGCAAATCACATGCAGCTGCACCATCATTCTCAGTAGCTTCAGTTGCACCATCATTCTCGGTATTGTGATTCGCCCCATCAGACATGCCTTCATACAAGTCTTTTAAAAATGATTTACTTTTTTCCTCAAACATCTGAAATTCTTCATCGTGTGGGTATTCTTCCAAAACAATCTTAACCTTCTGTTTGTTACTTTCAAACACTTACTTAATCTTTGACAGTGAGTCATTCAAGCAATCTTTCATATCCTGCATGATTTAAAAAAATACATTATGATGTAGTGAATAATAACTATGATGCAGTTTTTAAATAGTTTTAATGGTCATTTGGATACTAACTATGTTTAGCCTAATTCACCCTTATATTTAACAAGTGACTACATGCTGCATCATAACTCAAATTAAGGTGCATGAAACTAAAGAACAAAAATAAAATTAAAAGACAACCTGTTGCATACACATTTTCGATATAATATACAACCTATAATTCACCCTACATGCTGCATAACACTCTAATTAAGAAGCCCCACAAATTTACTGGTGCATACAGTTGGACAGAAAGTGTACATTGCTGGTGACTATGCTATTATAGTGACTTTATATGGCAACTAAATGTCACAAACTTCTACCCAACCTCAATACTAGCAACTCTAGACCTATACTAACCTAATCACCTTAGCGATGTCCAAGATTCAAAACCAGAAACACAAAGACAAGGGATCCAAACCAACTATGCTTAAGACAGAAAATGGGAACAAACTTGAAAACTTGCAACTTCTAATTTTCACTATATACTAAACAAATAAAATGCCAAGTTCTTCTACCCAAGGCTAATGAGGATGTTCTTACACTTTTTAAGTCACAAAAGTCTCACATACTGCAGTTAATAAGCAGATCCAAACACCCCTTTAGCTTGTAGATTCACAAAATTATCAAAGGAATTCAATGTTTTAATCTAAATCCAATAGAATAAACGCCATAATCATTCAAGATAACCTAGAGTAACAACTTTATAATAACCTGGTGCATCAAACTAAAGAACTAAAATCCAAAACCTAGTGCATCATAACTCAAATTAAGGTGCATCAAACTAAACACCTAAAATTATTTAAACATATCATATTATGTTACAGCAGCAAAATGAAACTTAGTTTTTACCTGACTTGTTTTTTATCTAAATTGTATAAGATCCTCGTCTGGTTGACTTGTATTTCCTATATGTTTCTTCTTCTTTGTCTTGTCAACCTTCTTCTTGGGGGGAAAGAACTCATAACCATCCAAGATTGGAAGTTTCCCGAAACCTTTTATAACATCTATTTCTTCATTCTCTCTATTTTTCAACAACTCGGTGTTCCATCCTTTGAAAACAGGTGATGTTCTTTCCACAGTTATAGTTGGTGAGATTTTGGAGCTGCAGTATAGAAGCTACAAAAAAAGGAAGTGATGCAGTTAATATAGGAAATGATGCATTTAATATAAGGAAGAACTGTTATGTTTTATCTATATATGATGCAGTGAAAAAAGGTATTGATGCAGCAAAAATAAGATTAAACATACTAAGAAGTTTAGAAGCATTAAAAAATCGTACCGCCAAAAGAAGTTTAGAAGCACCGAAATAACCTCCTGATGTTGCTTTCCATATCTTAAATCCTGACCGAATGCATTTTAAAGCATAGTCACACCAATCATAGTTTTGAAAATCTTCAATATCTCTTAAGGTATGTAAGAATCTTTGATTGATTGTGTCATCCTTAACAACACTAAAAATTCAACTTTGAATTCCGAACCCGTTCCGTTCAAACTACAAACATGATCATCAACTATGTATATATGAGGCCTTGGCGCTTTATCCCCTCCCCATGAAGTTGTAGCTCTCCAATCCGTTGTTGTTTTGTCTTTTGTCGTTGTAGCTCGAAGAGCAATAACTTCTTTCTCTCCCATGGGTATTCCAAACATTTCATGAATTAATTCCTCTTTCACCTTAATTTGTCTTCCATCATCCATGTGTATTGTATCACAATCAAAGTTAAATGCAACCCAGTACACAAGCTTTGATGGAATGGAAGGGTAATCAAAATTATTATTATATTATCCCAAACCCATTTCTCTTATAGTCTCAACCTAGGCGTTTGTTAAAGATTCCAATACTAACTTCAAATGATTATATAATATTCTTGAATTAATATTAGGAAAAGTAACCCTTTTTTTACCATCAGAATCCTTATTTTCATCATCAATCGATAGAGGTTCTTTCTCCAGTACATCATCATTACTAACCTTCTTTTTTCATTTAATAACAACTTTTTGTTTTACAACGACTATTTGACTATTGTGAATATCACTATTCCCCTTTGCCATTTTCTTTTTTCCAACCAACTTATCTACACCTACTTTAGTGTTTGCCATTTTCTTTTTCCCAACCAACTTATCTACACCCACTTCAGTGCTTTTTTGGCCATTTTCGCAAAAACATCTACGTTGTTTCCAAGATTCAATATATTACCCTTCAACTTATTTACATCAACAGGTGACGGAACTTCACTCACATTTTTTCCTGCTGCATTAAAGAATAAAATTAAGTGCATCACATCAACACAAGTAACTACATCAAGTACAAAACTAAAACAAACCTACTGTACATAATGCAAAAAATAACTACATCATACCAAACTAATGCAACACAAATTTAGACTTACTACATCACAGTTTAAATTTCAGTGCATCACACCAATACAAACAATTACATCAAGTACACAACTAAAAAAACATATTGTAAAAAAGTACTCTACATAATGCATCACAATGTAGATTTACTGCATCAATTTTTAAAAAACACACTTTTGGACAGCTAAAACACATGTAAAAGTAACTGCATCACACCAATAAAATTGCTACATCAAGTACACAGCTAAAAAAACCTACTGTAAAAAAAACCTACCATACATAATGCTAAGAACGAATTTTGCATTTAGCAAACAACCTAGCATAAACACATTTAACCTAGTAGCCTAACTCATACTTACACATGATTACCACATACTGCAACATAACGTATAATTAAGTGCATTAAGCAAACAACCTAGAAAACAAACACATATTGCATCATAAACACATTTCCGCAAATAACAGAAACTTCACTAAACACAACAGACCACTACATCACAATTTAAATTAACTTCTATCAAAATGATGTTCCCTGGATAATTCTAAAAATTTTCGTTTGACACATTAACCTACGTTTTCGTATATAATGCAATCTACGTTTAACCGTCCTTTAAAACATCTGACCAGTACTGCATCAAAACTTAAATTCAAATATATTAAAGAAAAACCTTTTCTCTTTTTCGCTTGTTTTGGAGTATTCTGAATATCATCTGATTCTGGTGGATTTTGATCAGGTAAATCATTTCCATTCGAATTTTGGCTCTTTTTCTTTTTTGCCCGATGGCTACTTTCTTCGGGTTCGTCTTGCTGGGCATGTTGTCCCGTACCAACAGATTTTGTTGAACAAATTTTTTGCCTTTTTGATGATCTTTTGCTTGTTGTCTCGTCATTCTGATCCGTTTCATTATCATTACTACCTGTAAGACAATAAATTCACACGGTTAACTATTATCACATTCAACAAATGAAAATAAATGAGTGAGTTATACATAATCATACTTCGCATCAATGACTTATACACAATCAAAGTTTAACAAGGATAACATAGCTACTCAATAGCTTCGGTAACACATATTTGCTCTCAAAGTTTTCAAATCAACATAAACGACATCTTAAGCCCGTTTTCTCTTCAAAGAAGACATCGCCACGATTCCTCTATCTCGTGAATACCATCTTCTTGTCAATAATAGAATCCAATATGCACCTACTTCTTTTTGTTTAGCCTTTTTTTTAATGTAAGTAGCTCAAAAATTTGACCTTCGCATTCGGTCTTTGATAGATACAATAATCATCAATACCATGAAAAAGCGAATATGAATGCCAAATTATGAGGTCATTTACTAAAAAGGATAAACAAAAAGATGCTAATGTATATCGGATTCAATTATTAGGCAAAAAAATGATGTTCACGAGAAAAAGGAATCATGGCAATATCTACTTTGAAGAGGATACGGGCTTAAGATGTCATTTATGTGGAGTAATCTTTGAGAGCAAACATGTGATACCGAAGCTATTTGAGTAACTATGTATCTTTTATCTATGTATCTTTTATCTTTTTCTTTACTGCATTATGTATTAACTATTTAAATGAAACCTTACATACTTGATCAAAAAGCATATAGAAACTTAATAAAAACCGTTATTAATATCCAAAACCATAAACCCTTATAACATCCTAGACCTGACCTAATTGGCAACAATAATCTGCATTAAGGTTATACAAATCTACTCACACAAACACACAATTTTATATATAATGCATCAATAAATTACATAACGCATATTTAAGTTCATCTTTTTGGGCGACAACTTAACAAAAAAACCGCAAATCCTATCATACAAAACCTATCTTTACTGCATTATATATAAAATCAAACGAGAACACTAAGATAATTGATTAACTTACATTACTTCTATTCAGAAAGTGTATTAACTTTATACATACGTGTGCACACAAAATCACAAATTCATAGATCCAGAATCATCAGCCCGTATATAAATCATACCATTTGCAACACCTAAACCCGCTTCAAGCAACAATTAAACTAATGAAAACTACACATAACCTAATTTAGCTTCAGTCTACCACAAAAAAATTATTGTTTGCAAACAAATTACCATAGGAGTAAAAGTTGAATTAATCCGACATGACCTTAAGCATGGAAATACATATTGCATAATTTTACCTTATTAATTCATTATGGGAACTATTTCAAGCATAAAAAACACACAAGTAACCTAAGACACAAACAATTTCCTACTACGCCACTTCAAAAAATAAACTGCATCTATAAGACACACACAACTAAGACACTATGCATGTAACCTAACCTAGACACATACTTCATACACAAGTTCATACTACATCATTTCAAAAAATCAATCACATCAATAAGTAAAAAGCATACAAACAACTATGAATCATTGGCATACTATACACACAAGTTCCTAATGCACCACTTAAAAAATCAAGTACTAAACAGGCAAGTTCCTATCGTATCAGTTTAATGTATCAAATGCATAAATAAGACACAAACACACAAACAAATAAGACACTATGCACATAACCTAACCTAGACTCATACTCTACACAATATTCCCAATATTACTTGATGCATCGCTTCATTACGTCAGCTGCATTAATAGCATATAAACCTACACACATATACTTTTCTACAAGTGAACACATCTACCCATATTTTATCATAGTCTCAGGCACGATAGGCAACCCTAAACTACAATAATTCAATACAAACACTACATTAAAGTTCTACAAATACGCGCACACAAACACACAATTTCATACAACTAAGCAAATATGGCCGTATCTTTTTATATTCTCAGGCCCGATAGGCAACACTAATCTGCATTAATTCAATACAACATCTGCATTAAGGTTATAAGCGCACACAAACACACAATTTCATACAACTAAACAAATCTGACATATCTTATTCTCTTCTTAAGCCCGATAGCTCACACAAACTGCATTAAATCGATACAAACACTGCATTAAAATTTTACAAATGCGCTCATACAAACACACAATTTCATACATCTAAACAAATCTGCCGCCTTTTATATCTTATTCTCAAACCCATAAACTACATTAATTCAATGCAAGCACTACATTAAAGTTATACAATCTGAATAAAGATATACAATTTTAAAAAATAAGAAATGACATTAAACCAAACACAAATACATTACACATTCAAAAACTAAATATATATAGTTACTTACTAGCTTTGGTATCCCATGTCTGCGCTTTAAAGCTCCACATAAATAACATATTAAGACAGTTTGCTCTTCAAGGTAGCTATGGCCAGGATTTCTCTTTCTCGTGAACATCATCTTCTTCCCTAATAATTGAATCCAATATGGACCAACTTCTTTTCGTTTAGCCTTTTTTATGTAAGTAGCTCAAATTTTGACCTTCGCATTCGGTCTTTGATTGATACCAATATCATCAATACCATAAAAAGCGAATATGAATGCCAAATTATGAGGTCCTTTACTAAAAAGGATAAACTAAAAGATGCTAATGCATATTGGATTCAATTATTAGGGAAGAAGATGATGTTCACGAGAACGAGGAATCATGGTGATAACTACCTTGAAGAGCAAACAGGCTTAAGATGTCGTTTATGTGGAGCATTAAAGAGCAGATATGTCATACCAAAGCTAGTGAGTAACTATAAATATTATCCATTTTTTTAACCACAGTAAAAAACAGGCAAGTTTAATCCTATTCACCAAACTCTCAAGCTGAATCATACGTAAACAATAATGTATTAAATCTGATACATTACAGAAATCTTACCTAAATTCAATTGCGCACACAAGCACACTCGTACACCTAAATCAGTATGTTCGTAAATTAACAAAATTTCATTCACAAAATTCCACTAACGTTACTACGAAGCACATATTAAAACTGCATCAAAGCACATATAAAAACTGCATCAAATCCCAAAATTTCATAAAAAAATTTCACTCACAAAGTTTTACTAACGTTGCTACAAAACACATATAAAAACTACATCAAAGCACATATAAAAACTGAATCAAAGCACAAAATTTCATTCACATAATTTCATTCACAGAATTTCATTCACAAAATTTCACTAAGTTGCTACAAAGCACATATATAAAATGCATCAAAGCATTTCATTCACAAAATTCCGTTCTCTTAAAAGTTTGTGTGAACATATTGATGTTTGTTATTATTTATCTGAAATATCATTTTGATGCAGCTAATATTAAACATTGATGCAGTTTTTGTATGTGCTTTGTAGCCCGCTGCAAACTCGTAGCAAGCCCGCTGCAAACCCGCATCAAGCCCGCTGCAAGCTCGCATCAAGCCCGCAACAATCCCAAAGACCCTACAAGCACGTTTGGACAACTAAAAGACACTACGTGTGACCTAATCTCGACTCAGACCTGACATGTAACCCTAAAAAGCATTAATTCTTTTATTACAATGCATTACGGTTATACAAATGCAACACATACTCACAGTCATACACCTAAATCAATATGATCGTACATTAACCTAGTCTCGGACATGATATGCGACCGTAAACCACATTAATTCATTTACATACAGTGCATTAAGGTTATACAAATGCACACACAAGCACACTCGTACACCTAAATTAGTATGTTCGTACATTAACCTAAACTACATTAGTTCTTTATACATACTGTAGTAAGTTTATACAAAAGCGCATTAATACTTTTTAAACACTACATCGAAACTTTACAAGCAAGCATATGCATAATTTTCAACATCTAATAAACATTGCATGTATGCTATACTACACACTGAACTCCGTAAAAAAAATATTCATTAAAACTTTTTAAACAGTGCATCGAAACTTTAAAAGCAAGCAAAAACATAATTTGAATAATCGAGGTAGGAAGTAGTTATGTTTCTGGTTTCATAGGATCGGCTTGTCGGTCTTATGTTACGGAAAGGGAGGTAGCAATTTATATTGTTGTTTTTTCGTTTTGCCCATGTAACGGGCTGAGATGAGGGATTTCACCCTCATCCGTTGTACTTAAATGCCTTTTTTGGAGTAATGCATTTTACCGGCGTTTAATTCCCTTTTACCAAAAAAAACAGAATTTATAAGACATAAACACACAGACAACTAAGACACTCTACACGTAACCTAACCTAGACTCATACTACACACAAGTTCTTTCTGCATCACTTCAAATAGTCACCTGCATCAATAAGACATAAACACACTGATAGGTGTGTAAACACCCATCTTTTCTACCACTTAACTACAATAATAACCAGACCAAAACGTGTATTTTATGTCTTTTATGTCGGAATTATGCGTGGTTTGTGTTTTTGTTGTGATTTAGGATGAAAAGGCCAAAAATGGAGAAAACACGGACATTCACGGGCATTTATGGACTTTTATAGAAGAAAAGGATAAAAGACGAAGTCGAGAAGTCAAGAGTGCAAAAAGAACGGAAGTCCACGACCAATTCTGAAGATTTATCGAAGAAAAAGTCAAAAGACGGAAGTTTATCAAAAGCCGAAGAATTCAAGTCTATTTTATTGAAGAAATTAAAGACGAGTTCAAAGAAATCCCGTAGCCAAAAGTCCTTTAAATCCACATTTAATGAAGATTAAAAGAAGGAGGGACTTGATCGTGCAATTAAGAGAAGATTAAAGAAGGAGGGACTAAGTATGCAATTAAGGAAGCTTCCTAAGCAAGCTTTAGTCTTCCCTATAAATAGACTAGATTAGTTATCATTTCACTCTTGTTGGCTAGGGTGACACTAGTTCTTCCACCATTTAAATACTTGTCATTTACATTAATTGTCAATTTAATTACCTTGTCTCGCACCTTAAATTCATTTAATTTCAAGTAAGTTTTCATTTAATTATTTTCAATCTTTACTTTATCTTGTCAATCTCTTATCTATCTTTCTTAATCTTTGATTTGTGGTGTTTATGTTTATGTTCATGCTTTTATTTTGATCCAAAGTGGTTTTTAATTGTTGTGGTTAAAGTTGTTTAATTTCATGTTTTTGATTGATTGTTGATGATTATTTGTTGGTTCGTTACTGTTTTTATTAATACGTGTGATTGATTTTGCTTACTTTTTGTTTATATCTGCTACTGTATTACCTTCCTTGTTCTTCGGAAGATTTTGCTTGTTTCTGTGTTTCCAGAAAAAGTTCCGAACCAAGGAGAGGAAAGAAGGCTTCATTCGGAAGTCCAAAGTTCCGAATCAAGGAACTTCATCCGGAAGTCAAAACTTCCGAACCAAGGTTGCTCTTTCGGAACTTCAAAAGTTCCGAACCAAACTTGTTCATTCGGAAGTCAAAACTTCCGAACCAAGGCTCTTCATCCGGAACCTTCCGAATCAGTAACTTCCGAACGAAGCAAGCTTCATTCGGAAACTTCCGAACCAATTCCAAAAGTTCCGAACCAAGGGCCTTCATTCGGAACTTCAAAAGTTCCGGATAAAGGAGCCTCATCCGGAAAGTTCCGAATCAAGGGGTGACCAAAACTTCCGAATCAAGGCAAGATTTACAAGTTCCGAATCAGCAAGTTCCGAACGAAGCATTGTTTTGGATAAGTGACATATTCAGACAAACTTGTTCCGGATCAAGGATTTTGGTAATATTCCAAGTGAAGAAGAATCATTTCAACCAAAGGTGACATTTAGGACGAGTGATTGTTCCAAACGAAAGTTTATTCCGAATGAGCTGTATTCAGGTTCTTTTTAGCTTTTATCTTTAATTTTTATCTTCAAGCTTTATTTTACTTGCCTTTTTATTTAATTGCACTTTTGAATTATTTGCCTTAGTTTTAGTCGCACTTTAAGTTTGCTTTAGATAGATTTAAGTTTACGTCATTTTACTTTGGTGCCCTTTAATTTTAGTCACGTTTTTAAAATACTTGCACTTTACTTTAAATAGACTTAGATTTACGTTAAGAGCACTTTTACTTTTAAGTCTTTGCATTTAATTTTAAAATCACCCAAAAATATTCTTTTTCACTAAAGATCAACTAAGTCATACATAGAGAGCTAAGATCAATTCGTTAAGATACCGAGAACAACAATTGAACCTAGAAAAATCTTAGTTATCAAATGGCGCCGCTGCCGGCTCTTTTCGTTAAGATCAACAGTTTTTTGTGCTAGACTCGTTGCTTTTTGGGATCCGTTCACTTGTGAACGTTATTTTTCTTGCCTAAAAAATTCAAATATCATAAAAATTATAAATTGATTAAAAACCATAAAAATTAAAAAAATTTCAAAAATCCAAAAAGATTTTATTTTTATTGTGTATATATATTGTCTTTGCGTTTGGTTTCTTTTTCTTTTGCATTTTCAGGTGTATGCGTACTAGATCTTCTAACTACCAAGAGCCCGAGCCTCAAGAAGATTTAGATATGGCAGGTGTTAACAACAATAATCAACTACCGCACCTCAACAATAATAATAATAACAACAATGCTCCTCCACAGCCCGATCTTCGGACCATGGAGGAACTTTGTCAACCAACAATGTTTGGACGAGGAGGACCGATTGCGCCGATGCAAATCAACGCTCCTGAGTTTTCGTTGAAGCACCACATGATTCAGCAAGTACAAACAAACCCATTTAGAGGATTGCCTGATGATGATGCCAACAAACACCTCGACAAGTTCATTACAATCACCCAAAGCATGAAGTTGCCTGGGGCCACAATGGATGTACTCCGCCTACAACTCTTCCCACATACTTTATCGCATCATGCCGAGAAATGGTTTGATCGTCTCCCGAAGAATTCTATTCACACTTGGGATGACATGACTCAACGTTTTCTTTCGCGCTACTTTCCACCATCCATGGTCACAAGCCTTCGCAATCAGATCAGCGGTTTCATGCAAGATCCCGATGAATCTCTTTTTGATGCATGGGAGAGATATAATGTCTTGATCGACCGTTGTCCAAACCACAACATGCTTCCGGTCACCTTGATCGATACTTTCTACAACGGATTGAATTTTCGAGATCGTGATACGATTAATGCAGCCGCCGGTGGCACATTCATGAAAAGGAGACCCGAGGAGTGTAGAGAGTTAATAGAGAACATGACTACTCATCATAAGAACTGGGATTCTTCTGCTTCTTCTAGAAACAACACGAGAGTCAATGTTTCCTCTACCTCAGCAAACCCTGAGATGACCGAACTCACCCGCATGATGGCTGAAATGAGCAAAAGTATTACGCTTCTCGCTTCAAACCTACAACAACATCAAGTTAAAGCAGTCGCTAATCCTTGTGAAACATGTGGCGGTCCTCACTCATACACCGATTGTCCTTCGACACAAGGAAATCCGGAAAATGTGTATGCAGCTTACGGTAATTATTCACCGGAAAATTACCAAGCTAGACAACAAGGGGATAGAAACCTGCTGAGCTACCGTTCCAACAACTACCTTTCACCCGATTTTTCTCCTCAAAACCAAAATCCCGCCAACAACTACAATAGAAGCAACCAAATCCAACCTCGTGCTTCTAACCCTTATCAACCACCCACCCAACAACACCCACCCATTAATCCCGATGTTGACACCATCATGAGAACTCAAGGTGAGCAAATCAAGAATTTACAGAGCCAAATAATCAATTTGAAAGGAGATATCTTGAAGCAAGGTAATGACATCAGAACCGAGGTTCGTGAAAATCTTCAATCTTCTTTCATCACTCAAACAACTGAATTAAAGAATCTATTGGCTAGTTTCTTGCCCGAAGCTCAACCTTCTTCTTCTGCGGGTTCTCTACCTTCAAACACCGTCCCCAATCCGCGAGCTAATGTGAGTGCTATAACTACGCGTAGTGGAATTACCATTGTCAATCCACCTGATTCACCACCATTGTCTACACCTCCTCCACCACCATGTATCCCTACTCCTCTTACACTTAGTGATAGTACACCATTACCGTCTCCGCCTCGTCATGACGATGTATCTCGGAAGGACCCTTCAACATCACAACCTTCAACAACTTCACCTCCACCCAACCCTTATCAGCCCAGAATCCCATACCCTTCTCGCATAGGCAAGACCAATGAGCTAACCAAGAATGACTGTATTGTACTGAAATATATGGATATGCTATCTAAAATGACCATCAACATTAGCCTTGTTGAAGCACTTTGCCACATGCCGAAATTTGTTAAAGCATTCAAGGACTTGCTTAGCAAGAAGGAGAAGCTGATTGAACTCGCCAACACACGCTTAAATGAAAACTGCTCTGCAGTCCTTCTTAGAGAACTTCCGGAAAAGCTTGGAGATCCCGGTCGTTTTGTGTTGTCTTGCGTATTCAACAAAACTGAAGAATTTACTGCCCTTGCTGATCTCGGGGCTAGTATTAATCTTATGCCACTCAGTGTTTGGAAAACACTATCATTGCCCGATCTCATTCCTACAAAGATGACTCTTGAACTTGCAAACCGCACTCTCGCTTACCCCGTTGGTATAGCCGAAGACGTGTTTATCAAAGTTGGCACATTTACTTTCCCGGTCGATTTTGTCGTAGTTGATTATGAAATGGACCCTCGTATTCCTTTAATACTTGGTCGGCCATTCTTGAGAACCGGACGTGCTTTAATAGATGTGGCCGAAGGTGAGTTAATCTTACGAGTCGGGGATGATTCTAAAGTTTTTAGAATGGGGAAGCTTACAGGCAAATCCTTTGGAAGCCGAGAATCAGTGAATATGATAAATGTGCTCGATGACTTTACCGTCTACGACAATCCTCTATTCGAGTCTTCCACTGATAATCCACTTTTTAATGATGATGTGGATGATTCTCACTCTACTTTGGACGCTTCTCCCATTTATGATTCTCAACCGGTCTTCGATGCTTATGATGATGATGATTCTAGCTCAGATTCGGATGATTTTGATTGTACTTCTGAGTATCCCGAGCTGCCCACATTCGATGATTTTGATGAGGCTGATACTCTCTCGAGCGATTCTTCACATGATGAAGATCCTCCACCATCACTCGATCCTACTTTGGACGATTATTCATTTGAGGAAGATTTCTCTGAATTTCTCAACACATACTTCCCTCATGAGAGTGATGCTCCTCCTTTGGACTTTGAAGATTATCGCCTTGATCCTACCTTGGATTTGAAGAGCATTTTGTCAAAGGAGAAGAAACCGGTCGACACCGAAATCCGTTGCACGTATGATTTGACACCTCTTTGTCCCACTTCTGAGGACGAGGTTGTGCTTCTTTGCGGATCTTCTTCACACTCGGCTGAGCCGGAGTGCTATTTTCCCCTGAAGGAAAAGGTGTTCGACCCCGGTATTGAAGTCTTTAAGCCATCTCAGTATCCACCTGATGAAATAAAAGGAAAAATCTTTGGACCCATTGAATACATGCTTGCACCGCACCATACTTGCTTCTACTGTGCTCCATCACTGCTTATGGGAACCTTGCCACTACTCTTTTGGCTTGCCTTGTTCGCCTTAAGCTCTTGCTTATTGATGGATGAAAACTATGTCTTCGATCCTGGTGGATATTTTTCATGCTACTTCCGTTGATGATCAAGGTCGAGTCAGGCTCACGACTCGGTTAACAAAAATCAAGCGCTTCTTGGGAGGCAACCCATGTATCTATCTTTCCGCTTTCTTTACCATAAGTGTAGGGGGGACCCTTTGGATTGCTATTTCCTCTCCTCACTTCTTAATCAGGGATTCGAGCTTCAATGATCCACTCTTGATGATTCTTGACGAACCCGTGATTCCGTGTTCTACTTCTTCCCGGTTCTATCCTAAACTCTTTTCGATTCACTATTTTATATTTTCTCAATATTAAAATAGGAATCTCTTTAGTTGTCTTTTCCTTAGCAAGATTTAAACAACGTGCACAATGTCCTAAGTGTAGGGGAGCTTACTCCCACATGCTTAAACATTGAGGACAATGTTTATCTTAAGTGTAGGGGGGACTTCTATCGAAGTTAAGTGGTCTTTTCCTTGTTTTTGTCCTCATTTTAACCGGAAAATCAATTTTTCGACACTTTTCAAAATTTTTGATCTATTTTGGCCTATTAGTTGTTATCTTTGTATAGTTATTTTATTTCTCCGCTAGAATAAATGTTTAATAAGTGGTTTTAATTTTCAAACGTTGTGAATCTTTTGACTCAATCCGAGTTTACTCTAGCTAGTATCCTTAACGTGTTTAAGTCAAGTTTTGCTAGGCTTTTATATAGGGAGCTATAAAACGCGAAAGTCTTAACTCTCACGGGTTAAGAACAAGAACCTTTCGCAAGTTCCTATAATTGATCCTAGAGAGTCGTTTATCAAGGGAACTTTAAGATGCAATTTCTAAACTTGAAAGAGTCTAAGAATTTGCAAGATCCTATAGGCGACTCGAAAACCCAAAACTTTGATTTAATAGGCTAAGCATCCACGAGTCTCATTACTTGAGATTTTAAACTGTGGAGAACGAGAGATGATAGAGCCAATTATAAGTTCGGTATTCTTTCGTGAATTTATGTGAGTTAATTATAAGCCTATTCTCCCATCGCTTGCTAATAATTTATTTGCTAATAAATAAGGTTGTACGATTTGAAAAGTTACTTAGCTTCTAGCCCCAGATCGTTTAAAAGTTGCTCGGTAATGACGAGAGTTCATAGCCAAGGCATAACTTATGAAGCGGGGCGCGAAGATTGGCGAGTCCGAAAAGGCCCTAACAAGGCATGAGGGCTATGTTTTGTTGCTAAAGATCCAAAGTGATGTGAAGAATCATTTATCGAAAATCAATATGAAGGATCGAGACACACGACGTAAAGCAAAACTCCCCAAAAGTCATGGAGAAGTGTATCCGAAAAGACCCTAACAAGGTATGAGGATAAATAGATCCCAGTCATAAAAGGAGGCGGATCGTTGTATATCAAAGTCCAAAATAAAGATTGGAGAAAAATGAAGAAGTCGTGGTCCAAGTATGAATCTCTCAAAACTTCAAGTGAAGAAATTCCAATTATGAAGAGAAGACCATTATTTCATGAACGTCTCTCAAGATTTGAAGTATGAAGTCGCTGCCAAATATCGGCCCGAGAAAGGTCTCAAATCGCGAACCAAGTTATGCCAAGATATGAACTTTCTGATATCCCGAGAAGCAGTTTTAAAAGATTTGGTCCTTTAGCTAACTATTGATTAAATCGTGCACTTTATTTTCAGACTAAATAACTATCGAAATAAGTCAAACAATGCATCTTCGTGATCATTCAAGACAAATAATAAAATATAAGAGATACCCATAGGAATAAGGGAGTCTAAGTGAATAATTGGCCCACATGAGTTCGTGTTAGTTTACTAACTTATAATAACAATGATCTCGTTTTTAAGCTTAGTTTGGAGAAAGTGAAAACTTGAGGATGATGATTATTCATAACATTTTCAAAACCCAAGGTATGCTTTTGATTTCTTTATTTTGTATGTTTTTAATTTTCTATCTCTTTAATAAAGGCCAACGTGGATCGATTATGATGAAAAGTGTAATCTTGCTTTGTAACTAATGCATTGCATGAGGACATTGCAATGGTCAAGTGTAGGGGATTTGATAGGTGTGTAAACACCCATCTTTTCTACCACTTAACTACAATAATAACCGGACCAAAACGTGTATTTTATGTCTTTTATGTCGGAATTATGCGTGGTTTGTGTTTTTGTTGTGATTTAGGATGAAAAGGCCAAAAATGGAGAAAACACGGACATTCACGGGCATTTATGGACTTTTATTGAAGAAAAGGATAAAAGACGAAGTCGAGAAGTCAAGAGTGCAAAAAGAACGGAAGTCCACGACCAATTCTGAAGATTTATCGAAGAAAAAGTCAAAAGACGGAAGTTTATCAAAAGCCGAAGAATTCAAGTCTATTTTATTGAAGAAATTAAAGACGAGTTCAAAGAAATCCCGTAGCCAAAAGTCCTTTAAATCCACATTTAATGAAGATTAAAAGAAGGAGGGACTTGATCGTGCAATTAAGAGAAGATTAAAGAAGGAGGGACTAAGTATGCAATTAAGGAAGCTTCCTAAGCAAGCTTTAGTCTTCCCTATAAATAGACTAGATTAGTTATCATTTCACTCTTGTTGGCTAGGGTGACACTAGTTCTTCCACCATTTAAATACTTGTCATTTACATTAATTGTCAATTTAATTACCTTGTCTCGCACCTTAAATTCATTTAATTTCAAGTAAGTTTTCATTTAATTATTGTCAATCTTTACTTTATCTTGTCAATCTCTTATCTATCTTTCTTAATCTTTGATTTGTGGTGTTTATGTTTATGTTCATGCTTTTATTTTGATCCAAAGTGGTTTTTAATTGTTGTGGTTAAAGTTGTTTAATTTCATGTTTTTGATTGATTGTTGATGCTTATTTGTTGGTTCGTTACTGTTTTTATTAATACGTGTGATTGATTTTGCTTACTTTTTGTTTATATCTGCTACTGTATTACCTTCCTTGTTCTTCGGAAGATTTTGCTTGTTTCAGTGTTTCCAGAAAAAGTTCCGAACCAAGGAGAGGAAAGAAGGCTTCATTCGGAAGTCCGAAGTTAATAATAACCTAACCTAACCTAACCTAGACTCATACTACACACACAAGTTGCTACTACATTACTTCCAAAAAACAACTTCATCAATAAGACATAAGCACACAAACAACTAAGACACTTTGCATGTAACCTAACCTAGGCACATTCTACACACAAAAGTTCCTACTACACCACTTCAAAAAATTAACCGCATGAATAAGACACAAACAAACAAAAAAATAAGACACTATGCACGTAACCTAACCTATACCTGCAACGTTAAAGACATAATTTCATCTTTGACACTAAATTTCATCTTTGACCAGTAAACAATACATGGAGACATGACACATGACTTTGAAAATTAGAGTTTAATATAGCGACAAACAACAAAGTAAGGAATCACAATGGGTCATACAACTTATAGCATCAAATTGACAAATTAGGTGTGATGAACTAAAGATTTATGATGTCTTCCTAGAATAAAAAAAATGTAATATGATAAACTATTTCTGATGTTCAACAATAAACAAAAAAATGATGGACATTAGTTTTAGGCTATCTATTTCTGACTAAATTTCATTTTAGACGTGAAAATTGAGTCATCATCGAACAGATTTTTAATACATTATCAACAAACTTGGCATCTTGTAAAAAATGTAATATGATAAACTAATTGTCATATTCTATGTAAAAAATTTATGTCGCAACATATAAACATTCAATAGATCAATAAGCTTATATAAGCCGAAATGTTTTAAAAGAAACCACAAAAAGTGAGCTTATGAAACATAAACTAAATAAGCCATAAGCACCCTGCATAAGCCAAACAAACACCCCCGTATCTAAAAAGATGGAAAAAGGAATGAACAACCTTTTGGAACTTGCAATCAACAGTAAAGAAAGTAAGGACCAGAACCATATTGCATCCCTTTGCTCTTAATCATCACTTCTAACCACATTAGTTATGTCTTTGCAACTGCCTTCCAATGTAATATCAGACACTACTTTGTTGTTTGGTTTAACTTTAAGGGTTTAGATATCATAAATTTACACAAGTTGATTCATCAACAAAGATCAGACATTATAAATCCCAGTAACATAACCATGTATCAAATGCATAAATAAGACACAAACACACAGACAACTAAGACACTATGCACATAACCTAACCTAGACTAATACTCTGCACAGTATTCCCAATATTACTTGATGCATCACTTCCTTACGTCAGCTGCATTAATAACATATAAACCCATACACATATACTTTACTATAACTAAACACATGTGACCATATTTTATCATTGTCTCAGGCACGATAGGCAACCCTAAACTACATTAATTCAATACAAACACTACATTAAAGTTCTACAAATGCGCGCACACAAACACACAACTTCAAACAACTAAACAAATCTGTTTGTATCTTTTTATATACTCAGGCCCGATAGACAACACTATTCTGCATTAATTCAATACAACAACTGCATTAAGGTTATACAATTGCGCGCACACAAACACACAATTTCATACAACTAAACAAATCTGACATATCTTATTCTCTTTTCAACCCCGATAGCTCAAACAAACTGAATTAATTCGATACAAACACCGCATTAAAATTTTACAAATGCGCTCATACAAACACACAATATCATACAGCTAAACATATCTGCCGCGTTTTGTATCTTATTCTCAAATTTTACAAAGCACTCATACAAACACACAATTTCATACAACTAAACAATTTCATACAACTAAAAACACAATTTCATATAAGGTAATCGTAAACTACATTAATTCAATGCAAACACTACATTAAAGTTATACAATCTGAATAAAGCTATACAATCTTAAAAAAATCGTAAGCCCGCTGCAAAACTGCAGCAAGCTCGTAGCAAGCCCGCTGCAAAACCGCAACAAGCCCGCAGCAAGCCTGATGCAAGCCTGCTGCAAGCCCCCTACAAGCCCGCTGCAAACCCGCAGCAAGCACGCAGCAAGCCCGCAACAAGTCCGCATCAAACCTACAGCAAGCCCCCATCAAGCCTACATCAAGACTACATCAAGCCCGCAGCAAGACCATATAAAAACTAATTGCAAAATACTGCATAACTAGTACACTTAACATAATTTATCCAACATATATCAATTTAACAGTCTACCATATAAAAACTAATTGCAAAATAAATATAAATCATAGATCAATTTAATCAAAATCACTTACTAGATGATATAGTTATCGAGTTTTCTAGCGATTTTTCTTTATGATTTGCATGAAATACCTTTTTTCAACCACAACCTATCACTTTTCCTTTTTACTAAATCAATTAAATTAAAATTTGTATAAGAATTTAATAAACATAAAATAAAAAATAAAAATAATTAGGGTTTATAATAGTATTTACCTGACGGAGAAAAATCCTTCAAATTCGTCCTCACCATTTCTAACCACCACCATCCACCGCGTATCCACCATAAGAAACCATTTGTCCGGTTATCGTCACCGCATCACAACCACTAGCAACAGTTTAAAATATACAAAAAAATTATGTATTATTAAAAAAAATCTATTATAAAATCAAAAATTTATCAAATTTATTAGAATAGATAGATAATAAAATCACTTACACTGATGGATTTGATGATTTAATGATACGATGAATCTGTTGAATTGATGATTTGATCGATTATTTGCTCGATTGATGATTATTTTAGGGTTTGTTGTGTGTGTTTTTAGTTGTGTGTGTTTTTTTGGGGGGTGAAATGAAAACAAACGAACGAGTAGGCGGTTAAACTTTAAACCTAAAATAAGGAAGTAGTTAGTGGGTTGTAAATGACCGATTTACCCTTATAGTTTCCAGGAAATTACAAATATGCCATTCTGTTTTTTTATTATTAAAATCAAATCAAAGGGCTAGGATTCCTTCCTAGACTTTTTTAAGGGGCTTTTTGTTATATCCCCACCATATATATATATATATATATGTATATATATATATATGCATATATATATATATATATATATATATATATATATATATATATATATATATATATATATATATATATATATATATATATATATATATATATATATATATATATATATATATATATATATATATATATATATATATATATATATATATATATATATATATATATATATATATATATATATATATATATATATATATATATATATATATATATATATATATATATATATATATATATATATATATATATATATATATATATATATATATATATATATATATATATATATATATATATATATATATATATATATATATATATATATATATGTATATATATATATATATATATATATATATATATATATATATATATATATATATATATATATATATATATATATATATATAT